>CM065467.1:6050203-6149685 GCA_032872475.1 Leptopilina myrica (nomen nudum) | reverse complement strand
CTCGAAAGTTCCCCACAGACTTTATTTCACTGAAGTTGAGAATATCGCATTTTATTGACAGGTACACATTTGCATTAACAAATAACTTAACAATAATATATTTTTTTAATTTCAATCAACTTATCGTCATTAATAGATTCTAATGCGTCAGTATGCCAAACCTGAAGTCATTTCATGCAGATTTGTATGAAATATGACAATTTATGTTTTAAAATTCAATGAAATTACAGAACAAAAAATTTTCAGTTTTTGTCCATTATTATTAAAAATAAAAATCATACAAAAAAATTTAAAAGAGAAAAAAGTTGCGTCTTTTTATTCTCTAAATGGTACTGTGTTTTTAAAATTAAAAATTTCCGACTTTTACTTTTTTAGTTATTTTGATGGTGTTGACTAGCATTAGAGCGATTCGTCCGAGCGTCGGGCGAGTTATTCGATCCAAGGCCTCAATTATTTTCCAGAATATAAAAATAAGTTGGATTTAAATATGTATATATATTTTTTTGACATATATTTATAATATATACATTCTTTTTGGTTATGCACATATTATTTTTATTACAAAAATAGTATGTAATATATAAAAAAAATTATTGTCTATTTTTTTCATTTAAATGTTTATGTCATGTATTTCAAACGACTCTGAGGAGGAAAAGGGTTGGACTTTGAGTTGATGTTTTTCAGGATCAGGTATAAATGCATGAAAACTCCGAGTTCCACGTATGGCTGTAGCTTTTGAAAATCGTTTTGTTAGACTTCTTTTTTTCTTTTTCATTTCACTAGATGGACAATAAACAAATGAAGAGGTCAAGTTACTACTTACAGCCCATTCGTATAACTCTTTAGATGTTTGAATTTGGTTCTCGACTGGACGTTGCAAACTGGCTCTTGTGGCTTGTCTTTTCAACGTCCCTCCAACTCTGTCACATGGACTTTTCCCGTGTGCCGTTGCGAAGAAATGCCACTCAGCAACGATTCCAAAATCTTTGTAATGATTTGCCAGATTCGAAAAATTTGACTTATTTTTATATTGGGCCGCAGCTCCATCAGACAAGTAAAGAATTTTTTTTATTTCTGGTTCGTGTTTTTCTTTTAAATGGTCAATTAATTTTGTTTAAAAAAAACAGAACTCGTGTCATGTTCGAGATGATCAGATATCATTATAAGACTCTCATGTTCAACTTTGTCGTTTTCTTTATAATAAATAACAAAGGGATGGACAGTTGTCTGCTGTTTGTTCCAGTGGGCTGCTTGCACTTCATCTTGAATGATGCTGGAATAATTTTCGGAAAAATCCAAGAGAACTATAAATTCTTTACTCGAAAGTCTCAATTTTGAGTCTTCTAAAAATTTACTTTGACTTTTTGCAGTAAAGTCATGTAATTTTAGAGAAATTAGACGTTTTTCCAAGGTTTCCAAATACTCCTGTGCTGAATAAGTAACTGACAGAAGTTGACATCTATCTGTACTCTGCCATTCATTTAATTCAATTTCTAGTACATTGTTTCGCGAAAAAATCTCTGTCAAAATTGCTTTTATTTTTTCAAAACCTGGACAGTGTTTGCATGTATTAAAATGACAATCAACTGTAGCAGGAGAACACATCATTTGTTGAAGCATTTCTTTCCAGTTTTCGGGGCTTTCATCAGAAGGTTTGCTTAGTTTTTTTCAAATGTCCTGAATCTACCATTAACTTTACAATTTGATGTATTAAGCACACGCAAACTGTATGTGTGCCTTTTGGACCTACCAAAATACAATACTCAGGCCTCAACCCAGCAAACGTACTGAACCCTAATTTAAGTAGGGGATACATCTCCTTAAAAAGCACATAAATTTCTTTCAAATTTCCTAAAATCAATCTTTTCTGAATTTGCATTTTCAATCCATCTGTTTTAACATTAATATAGTCATCATCTTGACAATAAAAGGAAATCACTAATTTTTTTGTTTCTTCAGTCAAACGTTGATATTTTTTATTTTTCGGACGAGCAAGAATTCCATGTTGCGTTTGAAGATTCTGTGCTTCTTGAGCCATATATTTAGTGCATCCTATTTCATTTGCAATCTTTGACAGTGTCCAAGAAGGTAGAAGAATTGTTAAAATTTGGATTTTATCGGCATAGTTGCCAAGTGTCTTGAACTTTGTTCTTATCAAGTTTATGATTTCCTCGAGATCATTTTTTATTGTATCCGGAGCGAAGTTTTCAATAAGAAGAAATTTTAATTTATTTACCAGGACATCTAATTGGTCTTCTGTTCTTCCTGGAATCGAAGAGTCAATAGAATTCAAAGGACTTTCATTAAACTCGTGCAGTAATACATTTACTGCAGACAAAACATGTTTTTTTTGTAGTCTAAGAAGTCGTCTTCACCTGCTCCACCGACATCGAAAGAACATAGCCCGTCACTTGTCTAAAAATTGTAATAATTCGTCTGTTAGTCATTTTCTGAATTGCAATATAATAAAGGCGAATAACATTACGTAAATTGTTTATAAGTAAATATATAAAATATAAATCATTATTATAATGAATTATATTTTATTTTTATTCATATTCATATACAACTTACGTAATATGTTAAAATGAAATAATTTTCAACAATTATTTAATTTAAAATGTTCAATAAAAAAAATAATAATTCTAAAAAAAGAAGTAGATGAATGAAAGCTGCTTCAAAAAAGTTTTTGAAAATCAAAATTGTGATTGTGATTGAGAAAAAATAATAAACCTCATTGTCAGTATGTTCTGAACTTTTTCGTTCAACATTTTTAGGCAAGATATTGTTAAAATTTTCATTCTCAAATTCGTCCTGCAAATTTCCCTTGGAGGTGATGCTTGTGTTGGAATCATTCTAACAACAAAAATTTTCTTTACTGTTTATTTTCAATTAAAAAATGTTATTTTAAATAAAAAAAATAAAAACCTCAGTAAACTCCGAGTCTTCTGTTCCGAATCCAATTAGTTTTTTATTCAAATCTTCGTCGATAAGTTGTTCACCATTTGATTGATTTGCATTGACGCTTATTGTGGAAGAATCGTTCTAAACAAACGCAATTTTTTGAATATTATATTTATTTCATTTATTCACCGTTTAAATATAGTATAAAAAAGTTTGATAATGACCAAAAAAGAACAAAATTTATGCAATGGTTTCTTACAACTTAGGGCTCAAAAAATGCAATACAATTAATTTTTAAATAAAATTTTGTTGATACGACCATTCTCCTACATGCTGTCATTTATTTTTAAGTTATATTATATTGATTGAACAGTTTGAACAACTGTATATAAAAAATGAACTAATTACATACCTGTGATATTTGAGCATGATTTTCACTGACAACATTATTTTCATCAAATTGAACTTGTGTTTCATCCCTATCAATATAACAATGAGTTCTACAAGGATTGCAAAGTAAATCTTCAGCCTTTAATAAAGGGTACCATGTACGTATCTGTTTACTAATAGGAAATAATTTTCGTTTTCTCCATGCCGAATGCTTCAAAAACAGATTACAACAATAATATCCTGATTTAACGTCTTTTTCCATGACTGTTAAAAACTTGAAAAAAATTGAAATGCTTTGTTTTGAATTAACATAACCTCAATTTTGCCACGCTTGTCAAATATGTATATGCGGTTTACTACGCGCATCATTCTGGGACAGACGGAAGTGACGTAGCAGTAGTCGCGCGCAAGAGACAACAGCTGATCATTTTGCTGGAAAATAATTGTAAACAAGCGAATAATTGTTTAAATTATAAGTTATTAAAGAACTATAGCAACTTTTTTTCTTCGGAATATAAAAGTGTGAAAAAAAGGAATTTTTTGGTTCGTAAGTCATTTAATTTTGAGTTCCTGATCAAAAGTTAATATTATTTATTTAAATAACTTTTTTAATTAACAAAATAAGAAAAAAATGTTAGTAACATTTTTGAAGCGTCTCGTCTTTATGAATGTTTACCAAAAAGAAAACTCGATTATCATGTACTGTTTAAAAGATATGGGCATTTAAAGAATTTCGAGCAATTGTTGTAACTTTTAAATAAACAATTGATTTTACTTAAAAAATTGATTTTCTGAAACTTTAGACCAACAAATGTAATACTACCAAGTTTCAAAGACGGGTTCTTCGACGAGTTTTAGTTTCTTCAAATACATTCAATAGTGTGTCTATTAGTCTCCAAAAATGGGAAACATTGGGGGATTTAATTTGACTGGAAAAAATATTAATTAGCTACCATTAACTAGTTTATTAGAAAAATATTACTATTTTAAATCAGTGATTTATTTTTTATCATCAAATAATTTATTTTTAATTAATGAGAATGCAGAAAACAATCTTTGTCAATTATTTGTAGAAATATAATTATAGTATTATAAGTTAATCCAAAATTTCCACTAATTTTTGGTTATAGTAAAGTCGAATTCGAACTAATTGTATCATAATTGCTAAAATTATAAAATTATAAATTAGTAAATGACATTAAAAATATTAATTCATAGCCTTAAAATTATTTTGCAATTATTAAAAATGGAGATTTTTTATGATAAAATTGATACTGCAGAAATTCAAGAATGCCTGGGATATGATACTTGCATTATGCTACTGGGAAAAAACTTCGATAGTAAAATGTTTTGTTATTTTAATTCTAGATTTAACTTTTAGGGATGTTTTGAGCATTATAAAGGCAAAAGTTAAACAGGGTGTCTATTATTATTTTTGTTTAACAAACTATCCGGTTTTTCCCAGCTTTATCAAAATTTTTCCACGTGTATCTTTTCTTATCAAATATAAATTTTCTTGATAAGTATTAACGACAAATAAAACTACAAATTGCTACAAAAATGCATTTATTATATGAAAATACTCTTTGTCGGGTTTTTGTTTTTCCTAATACTTTTAACAGGGATTCTACCATCTAGAAAACAAGTTGTTCATTTCATTACCATTTAGCTTCCTCAATATATATTATTACATATAATTTTAAAAGTTAAATAATTATAATAGTTTATTAAATATAATTAATAAACCGGGTAAAGTACCCTGAATAAATATTAATTATTCAATTTTTTATTATAGAATAATTATTTTAAAGTGTTATGATAAAATGTCAAAAAATACAAAATTTTAATTTTTTGTGAAAAATTAAAATATTTATTAATTCTATAAATTTTGATAAAATATATACTTTATATACATGAATCGATTCGTTTTTATGTCAGGAATGCAATTTTGACAAGAATTATTGAAAATTTTAATATAGAAAAAAGTTATTTCAAAAAACCAAAAAATTAATTTTTTCAAAAATTAAAAAAATGTTGAAAAATTTTTTTTTAATATATTTTTGAAAATCCTTCTGTCTGATTCTTGGTATTCATGACCGTAATACAACCACAAAATCTTATCAAAATCCATCAAGATGTGCAAGAGAAAATTTGTCCACAAGAAGCGGTGACATACACACACATATACATACACACATTCATCCGGACATTTGTTCCTCTCGACGAATTATATATACTACACTTGAAAAATTGTAAAAATAATTAATTTTAAAAAATTCGGAAATCGACATCACTATAAGGCTTCCTTTATGAGGAAGCAAAAGGGAAATATGCAGGAATTTAATTTAATTGGGGAAAACAGTGAATTTAGCTGGCAATATATGTCTTATTTTAGATTTTAGCAATTATGATACAATAAGTTCGAATTCGACTTTAGTATAACTCTAAAAATTAGTGGAAATTTTGGATTAACTTATAATACTATAATTAAATTTCTACAAATAATTGACAAACATTGTTTTCTGCATTTTAATTAATTAAAAATAAATTATTTGGTGATAAACAGTCAATCACTGATTTAAAATAGTAATATTTTTCTAATAAAATAGTTAATGGTAGCTAATTATTATTTTTTCTGGTCAAATTAAATTCCCCACTATTTCCCATTTTTGGAGACTGGTAGACACACTATTGAATGTATTTGAAGAAACTAAAATCCGTCGAAGACGGGTATGACAGCTAGTGCACAATATTACAAAATGCATTGATATTTTCAAATGATTCCTTGCGGCAACAACAAAAGTTAATGTTGACTTTACAAAATGTTCATTAATTGTGACAGATGGATCTACAGCAGTGACAGGATCAGACATTGGTTTTTGTTGTCAATTAATAAAATGGAATTAATTTTACCACAATCCATTTTTTGGTCCATCAAGAAGCTTTATGCGGCATTAGTCTTAAATAAACGCGTGCAAGGAAGCTAGTTACTTCAATAACACAGGCTGACAAGATTTACTTTCCAAGAATCAGATAATACTTTTCCGAAGAATTTCGACGTGTTGAATCCAAATCCAACGATTACTTAGAGACAAATGAAGATTTTTTTTAATTTTCAAAATGGATATTAAAGGGAAAGAGTAGCATTTTCAGGCTTAATATTGACCTTTTAGAGAAAAAAATTATCCCTTGATGTTACATGACATCAAATATAACTGAAAACAGGTTTTAAGGTTAAAACATCTCTAAAACCTGACGTGATGGGTCCATTTTGAGGTCGGATTCGGATTCAGCATGTCGAAATCCTTCGGTAGTTAAAAAAGACACCGCAGAATATGAACAGCAATTAAGAGATTAAAATATATTAGCTGAAATTGCTTTTCTTACAGATTCAAGCAAACATTTAAATCATTTAAATTTGCGGCTTTAAGAAAAAAACAAAACCATAAGCGACTTATTTCATTTTGTTACTGACTTTCAAGAGCAATTGAATCTATTGAAAAAAGAAGTGTCAAGAGCAGAGCTTCATAACTTTCCTTGTTGTGAAGAAATCAAAACAGAGTATTCAAATATTGATTTCACTGAATTCGAGAATTCTCTGAATGAAATTCAATTGCAAATTAATTCACGTTTTAAGGATGTTCCTCAACTATGAGCTGGCATTACATTGTTTAATAATGTTTTAAATGTAGCCATTAAAAATCAGGACATTAATTATCACCTAGAATTATGTAATTTGCAATCAGACTCTTACCTTTCATTAAAAAAAGAAAAACCGCTGCCAAGTTATATATTTTTGTTATAATTGTGGTGATCATTTCATGAACACTTTGCTTCCTCATAGAAATGTTAATAATATTAAAATATAAATTTTGAACAATTATTCTCAATTGCTGTAATAATTTTTTCTCTTTATTTAATTAAAAATTCAAGTTCCACATTAAAAATTTTGTTTTTCAAAGATTCCATCACAATTTATGTTTTTTAAAATGTAAATAACTTCTTTATTTCTAATCGAATTAGCTTCAAAAATAGGTCAATCGAAGCGTTTTTTAATGCTCTACAAAATGATAATGATAGTTTTTAAGTTATTTCAACATTTTTCAACAAAATATTCAAAAAAGTCTTATTTTCCAAAATTTTTGATTTTTAAAAGTTTAATATCTCTGGTGAATATGGACGAAAAATTTTCAGTAAGGGCTCAAAAGATGCGTCTAAAAAAACTCTACAAAATTACAGACAAACATTCATAGGTGTCCTAACATTTTTTTAAAGTTATGGGCAAAAAACGTTTTTTTGAAAAATTAAAAATCAAAAAAATATATAGTTAAACTTTATTAATCTATTTCAAAATACTCTCATTTTATGTCCGCAGATGAGACCTACAATTTAAAAAAAAATTCAGTCCAAAAGCTCTTCATAGTTTGGAGATATTTATGAAAATGTGATGTTTACACACACACACACACATACGGAATGACATTTTGTAAAAATGTCATTTTTGAACTCCTGAGGTCAAATAACATAAAGATATGTCAAAAAATCGAAGTCGAAAAATTTTGGTATTACAATACTTCCTCAGTATGAGGAAGCAATTGTAAAAGAATTTTATAAACAGCTTTCAGTTGATTTATATCCAAATCTTCGCGATTTGAGTTTTAAAATGTCATCAATGTTAGGAACATCCTATGTATGTGAAAGCAGTTTTTGATTAATAAAGATAATTAAAAGCAAACATCGATCATCGTTACAGATGATAATCTAACTTCATTATTAAAAAATTGCATTCACTGATATGGATGTTGACATTGATGATCTTGTCAATAAGTATTTGGAAAACAAAAACAATTGATAAATTTTTATTTTATGCCCTACAAAGGGCTAAATATACTCAATTTCTTTAAATTATCCCTTTTCAGGGCTAATACAATTCCAATCAGCCTTTTTCAATCAGGTTTTTCTCAACACAGTTGGTACATCCACTTCAAACAACTGTTTTAAAAATTTTCAAACCTTTTCATCATCTCCAATTATCCATATTTTACATTAAAAATGTTGAAGCGTTAAAAGAGAATTTATATTTTTTGTTTTAATTATAACAAATATTTAATATTATTTTTACAGCTTTAACAAAAAACTTTAACAAAAATTTGACAAATGCAGATTACACTATATTTCAAAGCCAAAAATTAAAGTTAAATAAATTTAATTAATCTTCAAAGATTTCAATCAAATTAATTGATTAAATTATTAGAAGTCGGATTTTTGTGGTTGGGAAGCTACGCCTTCCTAACCTCCCTACGCGCGTGAACGGGAATGAAATTTTGAATGTATATCGGTATACTAGACTCTGCCACTCGTTTTTCACGCAAATGTTACAGAAAATAGTGTGTGTCGCGCGGGTGCAAATAGGGAAATCTTAACCCGTGTCGATTCCCCTATCCTTAAGCCGTTGCCACGCAAATAACTATTTAATATTCGTTAGTAATCTTTTAGTTGTAATTTTAAGCAATATTTAGTTAATATTTTTTAAGATTTAATTATGATTAAGCATAATAATATTTAGTTAACATTTGTTATGTAAGATTTAATTAATATTTGTTTATTAGGGAATATGCTTTCAATTAATAATTTAACAAATGAAATATAGGTAATGTAGTTCAAATTGTTTCGCAAATAAATTCTAAATAATTATTTGTTTATTAAAAAGTTTAGTTAGATCATTTTATTAAAAATAGATTTATTTTTTCTAAATTTTAGTAGTGAGTCAGAATTCCTGAAAGGAGCCACCCAAAACCTTTTAATTTTTTTTCGTGCTAATGTGATTATTTTAATAGTATTCTATATAAAAAATCATACTACCAAAGGATTTTGCAAAAAAAAATTTTTTGTTAATGTTATTAACTATTGAAAATTTTGAACGTATTTAATTGAAAAATGAATTTCTCAAAAACTTATTGATCGGTTTTAATTTTTCAAGTTGCATTTTATATGTCTTGAAATGAAGTATAACTGATAATATTTTCAGATAAAAATATTTAATTTTAGTGCAAAATGAAATTGTTTATTTATAAACAATTAAAAATAAATAGTGTTCTGGATGATATTTTAACTTTAAAAAATTACTAAAATGTTCCTAATAAATTACTTAAAAATATCCCGTTGAAAAAATGGCACGAAGTTTTAAATTGCTTAATTTTAAGCATTTGTGCCGCGGTGCAGTGCGCGACTCTGGCTCTTATTGAGCGTTCGCGCGCGTGTCATTGTTTCTGATCGCTGAAACGATTGCGCTTCTCAAACACTACATTTATGTTGGAAATAAAGTTATTTTAACGTAATTTTTACATTTAATTAATTTGTTTTATTTATGATTATAAAATTTTTATATTAGAATATAAAAAATTCGTATTAATTTTTTCACACATTGGATCAATTATCTCGAAGAAAATAAACTTTTAAGAAACGTTATACTTATATTGTATTAATAAATCATAACTTACTTTAAAATATTACATACCTTATAAGTTGAAAGGGATGATATCTTTTTGCAAAAGATATGTTTTCCAGTTTCGGATGGCTGAAATGAGTGGTACTGGCGGGTGTTTTGTATGGTAATAGATTTAGAGTATTGAGACTCTAAAGTTTTTTCTGCTCTCTCATAGTCTTGCTGAGTACAAAAGTCGAATGATACTTTTTTGAAAAACCCTTTTGCCCACGTATAGAAATTTTCAGGCGTTGTAATTGGGTCGTTGTGAGGTCTTTGTAAACTTGTTCTATACGCACTTCTTTTTACTGAGCTACCGACTTCATCACATGCCCCCTTTCCATGTGAGGTTGCGAAGAAAAAAATATATATATATATATATCACAAATGGGGGAATCGTCACTGAATCGTTGGACCAATGGTGCGCTTGGACGGCATCTTGAATGACAAACGAGTAATTTTCCGAAAAGTCGAGAGTAACGACAAATTATTCTTTTTGAAGATTCTTTTTTAAAAGATCAAGATGGTTTGCTTGTTCCTTTGCATTAAAATCGTGTTTTAATAATAACAATAGCTGTTACTTTAATTCTTTCAAAAATTCAGGAGTTTCTTGATTTTGATCTAATAATTGGCACCTAAGTAATAAAATATTGCAATGCTTAATAAAATTAGTACATACAAAGAAAATAAAAATTATATATTTTGAGGAAATAAATAAATAAATAAAAATTAAGTCCTACCTGTCTGTACCTGTCCACGATTTAAAATTAATTTTTTCAATGCCATGATCATCTAATAGTTAAGTCAGTTTTTGAATAAATGGTTCTGCGCCTGGACAATCTTTGCATTCAAGAAGGAAACAGGAAGATGTCGAATTCTCACATACCATGCTCTTCAGAACCTCCGAAATATTATAATTGCAGTGATTGATGTCACTTCTTTTTAATTCATCATTCAGGCCAATAAATTTAAATCTCATATTCTGATATGTTATGTTATTAAAAGGTACAACAAAATTTGATGAAGCAATTAATCTTCGACACGAATTACACAAATATTGACCAATTAAATTTGAATATACATCACTCCAATTGCCATTAACTAATTATATATTTTTATATATGCACTTATGATTATTTTTTATTGCAAGGATTACAGCACACTTTCGGTCCCGGAATTTTAAGATAAACATAAATCGATCTAAAAACAAACAACGATCTACAAAACATAAAACGATCTAAAAAACACACAACGATCTAAAATATTTTTTCTTGAAAATTTAAAAATAATAAATATTAAAACGTTTTATACCTGTACAAATAGCTGTTTCTAAAGAATAGTTTACATTTGGAATTATTGTTAAAAATGTTTAAATCAAATCCAAATTTTAACTCTAGTTCGCTCATTATTTATTTTAAATTTCAAAGAAAATTAAAAAATTCGATATTTTAACAATTTATACAACACATCTGTAATTACCATGCAACAAAAAGAATTAATTAAATGTTCAATTAAAAAAATTTAATGTAAAAATTACGTTAAAATAACTTTATTTCCAAAATAAATGTAGTGTTTGAGAAGCGCAATCGTTTCAGCGATCAGAAACAATGACACGCGCGCGAACGCTCAATAAGGGCCAGAGACGCGCACTGCACCGCGGCACAAATGCTTAAAATTAAGCAATTTAAAACTTCGTGCCATTTTTTTTCAACGGGATATTTTTAAGTGGTTTATTAGGAACATTTTAGTAATTTTTTCAACTTAAAATATCATCCAGAACACTATTTATTTTTAATTGTTTATAAATAAACAATTGCTTTTTGCACTAAAATTAAATATTTTTATCTTAAAATATTATCAGTTATACTTCATTTCAAGATAAATAAAATGCAACTTGAAAAATTAAAACCGATCAATAAGTTTTTGAGAAATTCATTTTTCAATTAAATACGTTCAAAATTTTCAATAGTTAATAACATTATCAAAATTTTTTTTTTTGCAAAATCCTTTGGTAGTATGATTTTTTATATAAAATACTATTAAAATAATCACATTAGCACGAAAAATAATTAAAAGGTTTTGGGTGGCTCCTTTCAGGAATTCTGACTCTAGTATTTTATCTTGGTATTAGTGTTTTATTATATCACTTTAGTTAACAAAATATTAATCAATAATATGTAGTTTAGATTTGTTCATTAATATTTATAGTTGACATTAGTTAATTAAAATTTTCTTAACATTGGCTAATTAAGATTTAGTTACCATTATTTAATTAAAATTTGTTAATTGAAATTTAATTAAGATTTAGTTAAGATTTGTTATAAGAAATTATAAAAAATTTTAAATTTAGATTTTTAAATTTCATATTTTTTCCATAGAATTCATCTCACTCAGGGCACAAATTGGGGTTATCTTGTGAATGGAACTTACACAGGAATAATGGGTGACATGGCAAAGGGAATAGTGGACATTGGAGCCACTCCATTCATGTTTCTAAAAGACCGATTAGATATTTGTGAATTTACAGTTCAATCCTATGTGGCTAAGTAATATTTAGAACAAAATTAGATAATCCCTTTTTTATTAATTTTTCATTTAAAGTCAGTTTTATCAAAAATTTAAAAATAGAAAAAGAATCCGCCCGACACGCTTGTAAGGAGAGGGGATAGGGTTTCTACCATTGGCGCTATCCCCTCCACCTGAAGAGCGCGCGCATTTTTAAGTAAAGAATAAATAAATTAATTGTAATGTAAGACTTTGAAAATATATTTTTAATTGAACAAATTTTAGAGGTGGTTTAATGTTCCGTCATCCGAAGAAAAATAATATAAGAAACTCTTTTCTGAAGCCATTTGAGGAGAAAGTATGGTGGCTGATGATTATGACGATGATATTAATTTGGATTTTAATTATTATTACTGCAAAAATGGAGCAAAAATATAATGCCGATTTCAAAATGAAGAAGCCATTAGTCGCTCTGGATGGCGCTCTTGATGTGATGGGATCAACTTGTTTACAGGGTGAATTAATTATTTATTTCTATTTTTATGATAATTGACGATTAATACTATTGTTTTAACTACTACACGGAACAAATTTGTTCTTTATATTAATATTTTATATTTATTTATATTTATTCTTCATAAGATAGTACTGTAAAAGTTTAAAGAAAATGTTGCCGGGAGATTCCCAAGAAATTTCAGGGAGTAAACTTCCGAGAAATTCTCGGGAGTAAAAACAAATAAATAAAAAAATTTTCTTACAATTAGATAAGCAAGAAGAAAATGATAAAGTAAGTAAGCAAAAAGGAAATAAGAAAGTAAGCAAGTAAGTATGGAAATATGCAAGTTAGTGAAAAGGAAGTAACTTCTTACTTACTTGCTCATTTCATTCTGCTTCCTTGCTTAGTTTTTTACTTGCTTGATGACTTGTTTCCTTATTTCCGTCTTGTTTACTTCCTTGCTTACTTACTCACATCAGGATTTATTTTTCCTCGTAAAACTAAATTTGTTAAATTTTAACAAATTATTGACATGCTCTTCATTTGAAGTAAAATTTTATTCATAGTAAAAATAACACTAAAATATATTTTTTGAATCTCTTTTGGTGTTAATTTAATCTGCAACGCTTTTTAATATCTTTTGATTTATTGTGATAAGAATTTGAGAATAATACGAATTTTAATAAATTAGTTATTGAATGTTAGAATTTTTTCGCTGATAGAATATTTTGAAATAAGAAGATCTTTGGTTTAATAAATCATTCTTTTATTCTATAGAACAAATTAAAAACTTTTTTTTATAACAATAAAAACATAATTTGAAACTATTTTATAAGTTGACCTTAAATATAATTGGAAATTATTTATTAATATAGATAATTTTTTTATTTTGTACAACTATTGTTTATTAACCCATTTAGTTCCAAATGTCCGTATTTCTTTGTACAAGTTTGAGCTTTCCGTTCTACGAGTTACGCATTTGCAAAAAATCGGGACATAGGTTTAAACATTCATTTAACATTATTTAAAAATAATATTCAGGACTTTATCGATCACTCCGAGTCATTTAAAATAATGAAAAACAAACGCATTTGTTCTATTGAATCTAATATTAAAAAAAACAATGTCAATTCATTTTTATATAGAAAATCACCAAAAGTATTTTTACCATATGTACCAAAGTTATATGAAAAATCTTCATCAATTCTTAAACAATATAATATTTTAACTGTACCAACTAATAATAAAGTTTTGAATCATAATTTAATCAAAAAGGGTAAAGATATTGTTACCCGTGTTGTCTAAAGAATAGAAAAATTTGAGAACCACTGAAAACTTTGAGAACCTTCCTAAATTGAAGGACATCGAAATGCAAAAAAAAGACCACTCGGGTACCTTTCCTTGGGAAAGATCTTTTTCTGTCTCTAAAATTGCTATAAAAAAACGGCGAGAAACCGGTTTTCTTTCTCCTACTCCTTTCACCACTCCGCATGTACACCTTTCTCTCTTATCCTTCTTCCTTTCGTTTCCTGCTTCCGCCTTTCTCTCTCACCCCCCACTAAACCTACGCCGAGTCGACCGCCGATTTTATTTCAATAATATATATCAAACCAATTAGCCAAAATTCGTTTTTTTAAAATAATAAATCTTATAAATAAATTTTATTTCTTATATTCTAAACAGATAATACTAAGAAATATATAATATTATACCATGTTATATTATACTACTTATACTATATATTATATCATGTTATATTGTATTATATTGTGTTATAATATATTATGTTATATAATATTGTATCATGTTGCGTGGTGTTGTATTATATTGTGTTATATTATATTATATATTAGGTTATATATGTAATATTTTGGCATGTTCACTATACTGTACTATGAGTAAGTTTTGTCATTATATTTTTGGTAATTATAACGCGTTATAAATCTTATCTTTGTATGATTCTACTTATAAATTAATTAGATTTAAGGAAATTTTTATACATTTTGTTTAAGAACGATGGCTGGGTCTCATCTTCTATTTTCGCATCTTAGGACGAAAAAAAAACTTACCCCTACCAGGGACAATTTTTTTTATCCTTCGGCGGGTATAAGAAGCCTGCGGTCCAGACCATCGATCTCAGTTTTCCGCCCACGCCAAAGGGTAACTCCGGACAAGTACAATAAAGTGTTTCTCTAGAAATCTGTCTCTCTGCTATTATTCACAGTGAGGTACCAACCATACTTTCCACCACTTTACGTTTTTTTCCCCTTCCGTAATTTCTTCTCGGGCCCGCTGTTCTCACGTGGTCCCGACTCCCTATCCTCTCCGGGCGAGCCCACGTACTTACGCAGGCTCTCCTTGATCACCATGTTCGCCGTTCTTACGCGAACTCGTTTCCATCTGAACACGTCGTTCTTACGCGGGTTCTCGTCCCCATACCTATCCCTTGCTCGCCGTTCTTACGCGGGTTCCAATTGATCCTCGTGTTCGCCGTTCTTACGCGAATCCTCTTTTATTTTCCTCTCGGAACACGTCGTTCATACGCGGGTTCTCACTCCCGTTCCTTTACCTTGCTCGCCGTTCTTACGCGGGTTTTCCCTAAATACTAGTGACCGCTGTTCTTACGCGATAACCAGGATTAACAAAATTATTCTCCCCGTAGATGTCCAAACATCGATCCCTAAATCAGAGGAATAGCGACCGACGAAAAGCTCGGAACCTAAGTCAATCTCAGAAGTTCCAGGCTAAACTAGCAGCCTGGGCCACCGCGGGAACTCTCAGGAACCCGAAACCTGGCCACGAGTCGTTATTGAACAGGAGCCAATCTTCAGCCGTACCTCCGCTGTTGTTGGGCGCTCCATGCCGGAATATCGTACCGGAAAATTCTCTCAGGAACATCCCTACGTCCGGCCCTGTTGTTCGGACCGTCGAAACCTTACGCCTCGAGGACCGAATTTCGCTCGATCTTTTGCAACCTTGTAAGAGGGGATTTTCGGCCCCTACCTGGTCAGCACCGGATCCTTATTCACCTCTCGGGGAATCCAAGGACGCACGAGGGATCACTTACATCCCCACTCCCCGGAACGAGATAATATTTATCCGGGAACTTTCCTCAGTTGAGGAGGAAATCGCAAGGCTGACCAAGCTCCTCGAAGAGGCTCCATATAAAGCTCCATCACCGCCTTTGATCCTGATCCCGGTAAAACAACCTAGGGAGGAAAAACCATCTACTGAAGCTCTTCCTGTGCTAAACTGGACTCCTCCCCTCAGGATTACTTTATCTGAACCATTGCTGAGCCCCATTAAGCGACCACATATTCTGACGCCTTGCTCCGTGCCATCTATAGGAACTCGTAACCTGGAGGAAGATTTGGCGTTATCTGACAGTGATACCGACGTGTTAGAACTCGCCCCAGGATCTCCCATACGACGATCGCCTTCGCCTAACCGACGCTCCGCCAACACTGGGCCAACCCTGGGACCTCGCCGTAAATTGTGGCCGAGTTCCCACAAGAAGCTGCCTCGTCTATTAGACCTGCCCCTTTTATGTCCCGACAACGAAATCATCAAAACCTCTGGAAAAACCACCGTGTGCAACGATCTACGGGGGAAAAATCGGACTGCTGCAACCAAATTATCCCAACAACCGAAAGATAACCGGAAACGGTTAAGAGACATAACCAACCGTTTTAAGTCTCACCGAGCCTAAATTGAAGTTCTTTCGATCTGCGGAAAATTATGTTTCAATATAAATGCAAGGGAAATTTTGGGGGTTGACAGAATATAATTGCAGTTATTTTTATCCATGTTTTATTACTGACCTTATCCTTATATCATAAAACCTCAACGGATCAATAATAACTGCGGAAGGTCGAATCCAATTTGTTCTAAATTAGCTATTTTCTTAGCTTTCTATTTTTTTCCTTCTGATTAAATTACTATTCATACGAATTTTTTTTACTCCCATTGTCTTCTTTCCCCCTTTTGGCCTGTCACTACAAGTGACCGGTAGCAATATAAATAAAAAATCTGAGATTACTAATGTTGTTTATAAAATTAACTGTAAGGATTGTTCAGCTTCTTATGTTGGTGAAACAAAAATAATGGTGGGGGTTTGTATTAACGAACACAAAAAAGCTAAAATTGGTGTCACTGCTACTCATAGAAACTTACAAAAACATGACTTTGATTGGGATAATTTTTACATACTTGACAAAGAATCTAATGAGAGCAAACGTTTAATATTCGAAATGATTCATATTAATTTGCAAAAGAATGCAATAAATAAAAAAGACGATACTCAAAATCTTAGTAATTGTTATCTCCATTTCCTTAATGAGAGAAAATATTGTAGTGTTTTCTCTGTTTGGTGACACCTTGACATTTTGTCTATTTATTATTTGCATTATTGTAATAAGTTCATTGAACTTACTTTTAAGCAATTGACAAATTGTTTAATAATGTCCAAATTTTCATTTTGTTTATATTTTTTTCAATGGTAAAAAATTTTTTTTGTTTAATAGTTTTATTTTGTAAAATAATTTTTTATTTGTAAAAAGTTTTGTATGTACGTGTATTTATAAATTATAATAAAATTTCAGTTTCTTTTTTACAAGGTTTAAGAATATGTGACGCTCCACGAAAGAAGGGACCTATCCCCGAAAGAACATTAGGCTCAATTTTCCGTACACAATGCATGAAAACTGAGCCTAATGTTATTTCGGGGATAGGTCCCTTCTTTCGTGGAGCGTCACATATTATAAACAATTTTTATAAAAAATTTGCAAAACATGAAATAGAATCCTATTAAAATTTTTTTTTATTATTGACAAAATTTTTAAAATAATTTCAGAAAATCCTTTTTTTTATCAAAATTGTTTATAAAAATGTAAACAGTGGTAAATAATTTCAGACGAAGATTTTTATTTCAAAAATCTATTCTGATGAAAAACCAAGCAAAAAGTAAAAAAACCTTTATTCTTCCATCCCTCAACTGTTTTTTCTATGAAAATTCTTTATAACATTTTTAAATATTGTTAAATAACGTTAAATGAAAGTTTCAACCATTAGCAAGACTTTGATTGCAAGAGAACGTAATATAACCAAAAAATAATTTTTAATAGGATTCTATTTCATGTTTTGCAAATTGTTTATAAAGATTGTTTATAATATTCTTAAACCTTGTAAAAAATTTTGAATTAAGTGATTAACTTTTATTATTCATTTTTACTGTAAAAAGAAATGAGAATTGATAAAAATAAAAAAAATTTATACCACTTTGTCCCACGAATTTCAAATTATTTATAAAAATTGTTTATAACATTTTCAAATATTGAATTGAAGAAAGTGAATTTATCATTCGGTAGTATTATTAAGCCTAGGCTCTCGAGTGTGTATCAATCTATCTATCGGTGACGCAGCCACTGCTACCGAACTCTTTTCTCTCTCTCTCCAATGACGCTACTCAGGCTATTGGAAACCTTTCTTCTTGTGCTCTCTCGTCGAGTATAAGATGCTGAATGCGTGTGCTAGGATCTTCCTTTAAACTTCGTATACTGCCAACCCTTTCTTATATGGTCCATCCATATAAATCGTATTGCTTATAACTTAGAATCTTTCCCTTTTTTATATCCTTCTTTGCATCCCTGATGCTTCTCATCAGCTTAAGATATATGTACGTATGACCAGCCCGCTAAGTCCCCACAATAGTGCATATTTTTTATAAATTAGGAGATTTTTCTAATTCATACAGGCGTTCATATTCAAGACTGACATCTTGAATATAAACCCCTGTATAATCTGCTAAGGCAGCCCGACATACACGCGAGTGATTCAATTAGTATCTCGCGTCACCACTCTTTTTAGTGCATACGTTTAATATCACCTCTGTGCTACTAATTAAATCCAGTAGAAATATCCAATACGCAGCTTCCCAGAAAACGTACTATTTCTCACCATTTCTAATACAAGTATTGCACCTCTGCATTAAAAAACCCACTTGAACACAAAAATACGCAGCTTCACAGAATTGAATAAATCGTTTATAAATAAAATATCATATTTGTCTCAAAATCATTTACAAACCTTGGGTTCCTTAATTTAAATATATAAAAAATATTAAAATAATAAGGCTCAAAAAACGAACCGTTACAACTGGCGACCGTGACAGGACCCAAGGTAATTTAAAAAGTAAATTTATAAAAAAGACAAATTATTAAAATGTCGAGTACAACTTCTGAACGTGGTAGAAAAGCTAAAAAAGTAAACGATATTGAATCAGTAGTAGAATTACGTGGAGTGTTTGATCCTGAAATAAATAAAACTCCAGATCCAACAACAAAAAATCCGCAAATTCCCGAAGACTATAATATCGAAAAAAATAAGTACTAGAGTTATCGGTAGAGGGGAAGAAGATATTTCTATAGAGGAGAAACTTAGAAAAATTCGAGAAGAACGCGCTAAAAAACGAGAGGAAACGAATAATTCTATGAGTGAGATAGATATAGAAATGCAAAAACTTAAAACTTTAATTGAAGATTTAAAACGGGAACAAAGGAAATCTAGGGACTGGTGTAATTCAATAGATAGGAAGGTAGATAATTCAAGAACACAACTACGAGAATAAATCGAGGATGTAGAAATTAGGGCACAAAATTTACTAAAAGCTCAACTCGAATCTCTCAGGGGCTATACTGCAACAAAAATCGGAGCCATAGAAGACAGACTAGATAATTCATTTACTAACGCTATATCGACCAATACAAAACTAATTGAATTAAATAACAACGAGATAAAGAGGTTAGCAAAAGAACAACAAAAGAATGAAGATCGAATTAAAACTATAGAAGATATTCAATTTTTATCCGATACACCAAGACATTTTGAAACCACATACTCTTGCCCATTACGCTTTAACTCAAGAACACCAAGTTTTTCTGAGGGTAACTCACCTATGAAATTTCTAGAAGAGTTAAAAGAATTCTGGAATTTAACAAAACCAAGACAGGATGAAATACCATATATATTAAGCAATTGTGTTAAAGGCTCAGTTAGAGATTGGTGGGATATTGTAAAAGAATCGAATGACGGATTTAATGAATTTTATTTTAAGTTTAAAAGAAGATTCTGGAGAGAAAATATCCAATACGAAATCAAAAGCAAATTAGAATTTGGGCACTATAACTTTAAGGAACATAGTTCTATGGTATCTTATACCCTGAAATTAATCCAAGAAGCTAAATATTTAGAACCGCCACAAACAATAGTAAAAATTATTAAGAAAATTTCTAGACACTTTACAGAGGAAATCAGCTTGTGCATTATGACAGGGCCGGACCTATTAACTCAAAAAGAAGAGATAATGAAGCGTGGAAAAATAAAAAGGTAGAAGCTGATAGGGAATCTGTAGTAAAAAAGGAGTTTAAATTTTAAGACCAACATAGATCAGGAGAAAAACCCAAATTTTATAGCAATAAAAATATGTATAATATTAGAAGTATGGATATAGAAGAACAAAAAATTGAAGATACAATAGAAGAAGAAATTCCCACAGCAGAATCGGAAAACTAACTCGTCCTGTATTTGAACAGATAACAAGAACGGTAAATAATACAGGAGACTCGGAAGTTATAATTAACACATTTGTATGGCGTGAAGAATTTATAGAAGATGAATCAAAATTAAAAAACAAATCATCGTGTCCTAGAATTAATACAAAAATACAAGGACTTACAGTCAGAGCTTTAATAGATAGTGGTAGCCAAATTTCATGTATCTCAGAACTATTTATGGTTGCAAACATAGAAAAATTTAAAAACTGCGATAGTCTACCTTTAGTTAACGTTAGTGCAGTGGGTGCAACAGGAGGTAGGCCAATTAAAGTTAAGAAACAAATTTATGTAGAACTAGAAATTGATAATAAAAAATATAAACACATTCTATTTGTAGTACCACAATTGTTACAAGACTGTATACTAGACGTTGATTTTTTGAAAGATCAAAATTGTATTATCGATCTAGAAAAAAACCCCAGTTGAATTCATAGAAGAATGTGAAGATTTAAGCGAGGATGAAGACGAAGGTAAATGCGAAGAAAAAATGGAACGTATTAAGATTAACTCCACTGAATGCAAGGAATGCCCAGATTTCTCACCAGAGATAATTTCAAAAGTAATAGAAAACAATCCAATGATTCCTGCCCATATGCGTAAAGCATAAAAGATCTGCTATGGAAGTATAAAAAAATATTCGTCAAAAAACCGGTTTAATTTCTTGCTATAAACATAAACTTGAAATTAAAAATGGCGCCGAGATGAAATCTCGAACTTATTCTTTACCAATTAGATTAGAAGACAAAATAGAAAAAGCTTTAAAGCAAATGATAAAATGGGATATTATAAGAAGAGCAACATGCGCGAAAATTAACCCCTTAGTACCAGTATTGAAAAAAGATGGTAAGATTAGGTTATGTCTAGACGCTAGAAATCTCAACACCATACTCAAAGAAGACCATGAAGGAACGGAAAAAATCGAAACATTATTACAACGATGCAATGTGTAACGAAGTGAATCGTTACTGTCATTTAGATACTATGAATTTTTCTTGAGTGCTATAGTTTGATGGATTTTGTGTCTCTATCGTTTCCTATAGCTCTGTCGACCTTTTTCCCTTTTTGGTATAGTTAGTGCCCGAGCCTAGTGACCATCGTTCGTCAAGTCTCTTTGCGAATGATAATGCGCATGACTAATTTGACGTAATAAGTCACATGTCGAGTCGCGGTCCTATCACCCTTTTTCTTAGGTAGCTAATTGATCGAACGAGGAAGGAGTTATTTGGAAATCTGTGAAGTTGAAGAGAGAGAAATTCCATATACTTGATGCAGGCTTCCAAGAAACGTTGAAATCATTTCAGTATTCATTATTCGCTAATTATTCCCTTGCTTCGGTCGCGTTTTTGGACAGCAAGGGCGAGTTAATTAATATCGGAATTTACGATTATTTGTTAAACCAATTTTATAATTTTATCTTAGTATTTAATAAACTAGATTAATTGTTAAATATATTCAGTGTGTTAATTTAATTTATTTTCCTTTATTTAATTTATTTGATCGAAATTGGAGAGGAGATTCTTGTGTGAGAGGACGCCGCTGGTGGTTGGCGAGTTCAACGGCAAGGTTTGAATTATAATATCGTTGGAGATCGATGCATCGTCGATTTAATTCTCAGCAGTTCCCCCCTTTTGAGATATTATTTATTTTAAATTAATTGTTATAAATATTTGGAGTTGAGATTTTAACTTGTGACTAATAGAGACAATTTCGGGTAAACGATGCAATAGTTTGATTCCTTTTTTTGAAACTATAAATTTGCCCGTTACAAATGGCAAAAAATATTTTTCACATTTGGATTTAAATATGAGTTTTTGGCAGATACCTTTAACAAAAGAATCTAAAAATTATACTGCATTCTTATATAAGGGCAAATATTATGAGCACAATGTAACACCATTTGGACTAAAAACAAGCACTGCAGCTTTTGTTCGGGGTTTAGATAAGGTATTAAAAGGATTATCAAGTTGTGTAATAATATACATAGACGATTTGTTAGTAGTATCTGAAGCAGAAGAACAACACTTACTAGACTTGGAAAACATTTTAAAACGGTTAGAAGAGCATAACATAACACTAAATTATTCTAAGTGCGAATTCAAGAAAAAAGAAACAAGATTTTTAGGCCATATTATATCAAAAGACGGAATAAAACAAGATCCTGTGAAAATTCAGGGAATACACAATTATATAACACCAATAAACAAATAACAACTACAAGGATTTTTAGGGGTAATTAACGTTAGTGCTAAATTTAGTAGTAGCGTCGCCAAAGAATTACAACCACTATTAGAATTACTTAAAAAAGGACAAAAATAAGACTGGAAAAAGGAACATGAACAAGCATTTCAGAATGTAAAAGAACTATTCAAAAAGGATATACAATTAAATTATCCAGATATGAATAAAACGTTTTACCTACAAACAGATGCTAGTGATTACGCGTTAGGAGTAATAATATACCAGTTAGATAGACTCATGGATTCGAAAGAGGAGTCAACTCAAACAACTTCATATCAATTCCCAGATAAAGAAGACGTTTGCCTCCAGACAAATTTGGTAAAGCCATTTTTCTTGAGAGTTAAAAAAGGAAACGTAAAAATAATGTACGGCTCAATGAGACCAATAACATCAAGGAGAAGACGTCCTAACCTAAAAAAACTCAAATGGTGCACCTTGCCATGACGAAATCAGTTCCTAGCAAGCATAAACCAACACTCGTCAATATAGGCACACATCCGAAAGACCCAGAAGGTTTTACTAATATAGTAAAACAATACAGAGAACTACACCTACACAAACCCATACGAAAACCCACTATAAGAAAAATAGAAAAGGTTAAAATAAATCCTGTATGCTTACCACTAATACTTGCACAATATCACAAAGATAAACAAATGAAAAAACAAACTCCAAACACCAACACAGAAAAACACACAGACACTGAGAGCATC
The DNA here is from genome assembly GCA_032872475.1 of Leptopilina myrica (nomen nudum). Taxonomy (NCBI): domain Eukaryota; kingdom Metazoa; phylum Arthropoda; class Insecta; order Hymenoptera; family Figitidae; genus Leptopilina; species Leptopilina myrica (nomen nudum). Next base: position 6,126,345 of record CM065467.1, on the reverse strand, counting down.
ACCATTAACATCTCTGATTCAGAGAGACATGAGATAGACAAAATGTATCAAGACATGAACAATAATAATAAATCCTAATTAAAACTCAACATAATTCGCCCTGATTTCTTAATCCAACCAGAAATAAAAACCATTCCATACTTAATAGAAATTGCATTCTTTGCTCTATAAATAAAAAAATAAAAAAATATAAAGAAGCAACGAAAGCAGGGGGGCTATGTAAGGGTTCATTTTAAACGCCTTACATTTTGAATACACAAAATTAAATTACTACATAATATAATCATAAAACAATATTATAATATTATGTTAATATTATAAAATATTATAATTCCCAAAAACCTTTCTTCTTGTGCTCTCTCGTCGAGTATAAGATGCTGAATGCGTGTGCTAGGATCTCCCTTTAAACTTCGTATACTGCCAACCCTTTCTTATATGGTCCATCCATATAAGATCGTATTTCTTATAACTTCGAATCTTTCCCTTTTTATATCCTTCTTTGCCTCCCTGATGCTTCTCATCAGCTTAAAATATATGTACGTGGGACCAGCCCGCTAAGTCCCCACAATAGTGCATATTTTTTAAAAATTAGGAGATTTTTCTAATTCATACAGGCGTTCATATTCAAGACTGACATCTTGAATATAAACCCCTGTATGAATCACGCGAGTGATTCAATTAGTATCTCGCGTCACCACTCTTTTTAGTGTATACGTTTAATATCACCTCTGTGCCACTAATTAAATCCAGTAGAAATATCCAATACGCAGCTTCCCAGAAAACGTACTATTTCTCACCATTTCTAATGCAAGTATTGCACCTCTGCATTAAAAAACCTACTTGAGCACAAAAATACGCAGCTTCACAAAAAACGTATCGTTCACATTAAAAAAAACCTATACATGTTCAATTATACCTCTGTATATTCAAATGTAAGGAGATTATAAGCACGCACCTTCTATGAAAACGTGTAATCTCATAATCTATTAACAAACTCGTATTAAAATTGCATCGTCGTGTATTAATAATAAAATACGTGAATAGGACGGATTAAGTTTATATTGTTACTATATCCTTTAGGATAAACTATATTATTGGACTTAATAAACGTGAAATAGATGTAATCTACATATCGTACAAAATAATTCCAACGCTTTAGATATAATTATTAACATAGGGAAATCTCATGTAATTTAGCTTAAGTAGTTTTTTGAATAAATCGTTTATACATAAAATATCATATTTGTCTCAAAATCATTTACAAACCTTGGGTTCCTTAATTTAAATATATAAAAAATATTAAAATAATAAGGCTCAAAAAAAGACCCTTACAATTTTTTTTAAATGAAGCATAATAGTTAAAAAAAATAATGTTAATATTTTTTTTAACATTATTTTTCCAAATTTCAATACTTTGGCGGCCATTTTGGAGGCGCCATTTCGAAATTAGAAAAAAAATGTCGGCATTATGCCTATTTGATAGTCCCAACATTTTGGACGCGATATTTTCTTATCCCGGATTTTTCTCAACCGAATTCGAGTAAATAATCTAACTTTAATGCCAAAAAACACTTAAAAAACTGCTTTTTTTGTTAAAACAATTACAACTTTTTATGATTAAATTGAAATAGAAATTTTCTTTCAGATTCTAAAAGAGGACACTCAAATCTAAAAAAACCTATGTCCTGATTTTTTCCAAATTCGTAACTCGTAGAACGGAAAGCTCAAACTTGTACAAAGAAATACGGACATTTGGGACTAAATGGGTTAATTTGAATCTTTCTCATAAGGGGTGGAATAAAAGGATTAATATATAAGAACAGTTGCATATGCAATATATGCATGTGTTAGTGCAGGTGTATTAAATAAGTATATGTTCGTAAACAATTGTAGGGGGTTTAGGTAGTGATTAAATTAGTAAATTTAGATTTACGGCAGTACTAATATAGGTCTACTGCAATGACATTATTTTTTAGGTTTATGTTTTTTACATTATTTTTCAATGCAATTGCTTTTACAGTCTAGTTCTTGAAAAATTACTGTTTTGACAATTCATCCCACTTTTACCGAACTAAATTGGGTAAATTTTCAGGAATAAATTTATTAATGAAATATTATTATTACTATAGTAATACTAATAACATTAACACTGCTCTCTAAGTTTGTATTAGTAAAAATATTTTCTAATGTAAATTAGTGACTGACTTTTTGCTTCTGAATAAGTAAATTTTACTAATAAAATAGTAGAAATTACTACTTATTAGAATAATTACTCTGAAAGAAAATGTATATTAAATTTTGTAAAAGTATTTTACAATTTAAGGAAAAACTGCAACAAACTGAAATCATGATATAAAAAATACTAAACTTTAAAAAAATTGTTGTGAAATTTTGTAAAGTTATATTAAAATTGAATTAAAATTCTTTATATTTGGTATAATATTATACTAAATTCCACATAAAATTTTGTTAAGTTTAGTATTTTATATTATAATATAATAAATCAAATTCTTTAGAGTTTGTCTAAGCGGTCCCCGGTAAGGCGCCAGACAATTTTTGTATGACAAAACGTCAACCAGACTAAAACAAACAATAAAAAATTATTAAACTAAACACTACTGAAAACTTAATTAAGACCGATTAATCAAACATTGTTATTAATTTGATTTTCTGCACGTGCCGGTGTTAGTCAGCTATGCTGGTGGTGGAATAATTCAACATATTGTATCAACGAAACTTGATTAACCATTGACAATAGATTATAATGATCATTTTGTTCTCTAATATAAATAATTAAAGTATCAAAATAACGATGTTAACACAATGGTGGATTAGTGACGACCGTTTTCGGCGTTCGCCCCGAATTAACTCCAGTTTATTTGTGATTGGTAGATCTAACAAAATTTTATATATGCTTGGTCTATCATTAACACAGAGTTAACCCAGGACGAACGCCGAAACAGCCGACAAGAAAGATTCAAAAAGGTTTATAGGGTTATTTTTATTGTTAATTAGTACATTGCTAAGAATTTGTAAATTCATGTATAGTTTTTCTAATCAAGTAGTAATAATTCCAAAAATGACAATAAAAAATTATGTATGTATGTCTGTTCGCAATATTTTGTCCGTTAATAACACAAAACCGGTTTGACCGATTCAAACGAATCTTGGCAGTGACATTTTTTGTAGCAACTTTTTCTCTATAAAAATAAAATTTAAATAATAAATACGAATTTTTAAGCCAAAATCATATTTTTAAATTTAACAAAATTTTTAATTAATTTTTTTTTGAATATTGTTTAATTTTTTATAAAGTCATTATTGATATTGGTTGGTATTTTTAAAATTTAACTTATGTTTATTATATTTAGTCTATTAACAAGTTTAGAGTCATGAATTTGGTGTTTAATACAAATTTTGTAAAATCAACGAACGTAAGTTTGCAAACAATATTTCAGTATTGATATTTTAAGGTTTAAAGTCTGATATTTTTTTCTTGAATTTTATAAATGTTTGAGTATGTTGTTGCTCTCCAACATACTATACGGGCATTACGCAAAAACGGGTTAATCGATTCACGAGTTTTAATTAGTTTAATATTGAAAATCTCTACATGGAAACCCACCTAGAATCCTATAACAAAAACCATGTAAAATCCCACTTCTATAAAAAAAACAATATGAATTCCCATATAAAATTTTATGGGAAATATTATAGGTGATGTAAAATCCTATATAAAATCTTGCATGGTCTCAATTTCCTATACGGTCGTACATGTAAATCTATATGTGACGCGACACGAGAAAAGGGACCTATCGCCTCGAAAGAGAATTTTACAGGGGGAGCGTTTAAAGTGACGCCATGAGCAGAAACCCCGTGTATTTACGCGGACACGTTCAAATTTCGGGCCATATATTATTAAAACTATTTCAGATTTTTAACTTCTCATTTTTTTACGTGAAAGAGCCAATAAAAATCTATCCAATTGCATCGTATTCTCAAAATGGAATTTTTTAACAATAGGTCCCTTTTCTCGTGTCGCGTCACATATGGTTTCCTTTATGAAAAGGTCTTTTACGTGGTTTCTGACACAAATTCCGATGTGGGAATCAAAGACTGGTTTTGGTTTCTGCTAATACAATACAAATCACGCGGGAAAGCTGAAAAGTAACTGGAAATTTAATTTGACCAGGAAAAATTGGGACATTTTTGCTAAAACAGGAATTTTCTTATCAAACTACACTACCGGTCAAAATTGAAAGACCACTTACAAAAATAACATTAAAAACATGATATACTTTAAATATTGATAACTTAGTCAAATATTAACGTAGAAAGATATTAAAGACAGTTTTGGAAAGATTATAAATTAAATAATTATTCGTTAAATTTTCAAATTGAAATAATAAATAGTTAATTAGGTTAAATTAAACTAAGGTTATATTCCATTAATTCATACATTTTTAAATTTATTAACAAGAATATGTAAATTTAGCACTTAAAAAAACGCAATTTTATACTTTATTTTTCGTATATCACATATATAATATGATTAATATTCTTTTATACTTTCTTTTTGTGTAATACATGTATAATACTTATAAAATTCTGAAGAATTTACGTTAACAATAAGTAAATAATTAATTCTTACATTTCCAGTTCATAACATTTTGTTAATTTATTAATTTTATTATTATTAATATTTAATTTAATATAATTAATTATTAGTTATTTATTATTTCAATTTGAAAATTTGACAAATAATTCACTAGTTTACAAAGATTTTGACCTGCGGCATTTCAATATCATTTCTTATGTAAAATTTGCTCCTGAATCCGAATATGAAGTCAGATAATAAGAAAGTAGAACAGTTTTTAAGATATAGCTACATTTCAATTTTTTGAGTATCGACAAAAAGTGGATTCACTAACTTACAATTTTTTCTGAATGTAGTAGATCGATTTCAGACTTCTTTGAAACAAATTAAAGGTTATTAAATTTTCCACAAATAATATTTTCAAGATTTTTAATTGGACTGAACATTTAGGACCAATTTATGCGTTTTTTGAAATTTTTCATTATACATAACAAAATTTTTCGAAACGATTGACTTTTTTGGTTAATTACGTAATAAAAAACGTGTTTACTTCAGGTTTTCTTTCACTGACGTCAAAGTTCAATTTGTGAGGAAGAAAATAAGCCTTCGCAGATTAAAATTGAACTGAAAATGTAGAAGATGTAAGCACCTAAGGGGTCTACGCACTTTAGACGCGCTAAAAAATGCTACTTTTGTAAATTTTATTTAGCTTTAAATTGTAAATATTGACAAATAACGTGAGGTTTTACACATAAATAAATACACTCTTGAAGTGCAATAAATAACCTGCTTAAATTTTTAATATATTTTTTAATTTAAAAATAATATTATAAAATGTGAGCCGTTGATGAAATTTTTATCATGGAAGGTCAAAAATAGAAGGTCCAAACGGGATTAGATTCATCATGTTCATAGGCATAGCGCAAATCCAGAGATTTAAAAATGTTGGTTACCGACATAAAACTGCATACCAGTAGTGGCGCGACATTGTAGTAATAATGTCGTAGTTCTATTTAGATATGCAAAAACAAATAAACAAGTAAACTATTACCGTTCCTTCCATGAAAATTGATGAAATGAACAAAAAGACCCTTTTTTACACATTAGACCTCTCCTTAAATATAATAATAGTACAATAAAATAAATTTTTTCATAAAGTAATTTTAATTTCCTCCAGTCAGTACTGCGCCAACATTGGGTCAGTACTGAACTTCCATTACTGGAACAACTATATTTGTGTAGTAATGGTGCATTATTGCAACCATTTCCACGTGAATTCAGACACGCTAGTGTTGGAATTACAGGGCTAGTGAGGTACTAAACCATTTGTCAGCAATTGTACTAATACGGAATATTTTCATTGGGATTAATCTGATTACATCGGCAGTAAAAAACTGTAAATAATAAATCTGACTTTAATAACAAAGTAAAGTCAACCAAAAAAATGTTGTTTTAATAGACAATCTAAGAAGCAATGTCGATATTCACTATGAGTGAAATAGCAAATAAATTCATAGAATTATGTAAAACGACATTTTCTATATTTTAACTTGCGTGCTTATATCTTCTACATTTTCAGTTCAATTTTAATCTGCGATGGCTTATTTTCTTCCTAACAAATTGAACTTTGACGTCAAAAAAAGAAAACCCGAAGTAAACACGTTTTTTATGACGTAATTAACAAAAAAAGTCAATCGTTTCCAAAATTTTTATTATGTATAATGAAAAATTTTTAAAAACGCATAAATTGGTCCTAAATGTTCAGTCCAATTAAAAATCTTGAAAATATTTTTTGTGGAAAATTTAATAACCTTTAATTTGTTTCAAAGAAGTCTGAAATCGATCTACTACATCCAGAAAAAATTGTAAGTTAGTGAATCCACTTTTTGTCGATACTCAAAAAATTGAAATTTAGCTATATCTCGAAAACTGTTCTACTTTCTTAATATCTGATTTCATATTCGGATTCGGGAGCAAATTTTACATAAGAATTGACAGTAAAATGCCGCAGGTCAGAACATTTTTTAAATTTTTAGTGATTTTGGAAGTCGCAACACAGAATCTACTTGCGATACCTTTATTTCGAATTAGAATCCTCATAACTCCAAAAACTGGTGGAAATTTAGAAGTAATTGTTAATAAATTGTTAAAGTACTACTAAGAGAAAAAGAAATAAATTCGTACTCGATTAGTTTATTAAAATGAATAAAAGGTTTATTCCAAAATAAGTTCTTATCGGTGCTTGGTGAAAAATTGTCTTTACCAATAAAAAGCCCAAGCTGTACTGTCTTCACAAAAAGTAGTAATAAATCCTGTTTAGGTTGTATTACAAATTCAGTAAAATACTATAATCTTAATCCCTAAAACATATGATGAAAAGTAGTAAAAGTAAAAACGTTTCGGAAAATACTACTATATACTACAAAGCATACATCCACACATACATTAAAGAAAAATAAAAAGGATGCAATAATGTACACTCAGATGCATTAATGCTGTCCTTCCGGTTTAAAGGAATTTTAAAAAGTCGTGTCATTTCTATCATACATTCTTATTGTTAGTTCGTGACATACGAATGTTCTCATATGTCATGAACTAAAAACATTTTAATAGAAATCATACGACTTTGCAAAATACCGTCGAACCGGAAGGACAGCATTAATGCATCTGAGTGTACAAATAAGTATGTGGTAAATGAATATAATTAAAACCAGTTTCGTTTCTATTTTCAAGGTTATTATTAATATTTGTTAAAATAATAATTTGGTCTTTGTCGCCGTTATCATTATTACAATCATGTTCCGTAGTATCGTATGCTAAAAACGCGGGTTTAAGTTGATCGATTAAAACTTAAACTTTTGTGTTATTAATTTCAAATAAAAAACATTTTTTTACATGTTTAATGTTTTTTTCCAATGCTTTACAAAATGTGAGGTTGGCTCTTAATCATTTGATATAAAAAATTGTGCAGGTAATTTAATGCTTGTACCATAAACCAATTCCGCGGCAGTTGCTTTTGAATCCTCTTTAATTGCCATTTTGATTCCTAATAAAGCAACAGGCAAAATTTGAATCCAATTATCTTAATTATGACTTTTGATCGCACATTTTAAATGACGATGAAATTTTTCAATCTTGCCGTTCGAGGCGGGGTGATAAGCGGTCGTTCGAATTGGTTTTGTTCCTAATAACCTCCATAGTTCTTTAAACAAAACTGATTCAAATTTCCGTCCTTGATCTGACATAATTCTTAATGGAACGCCAAAACCGTAAATCCATGTGGAAAGTAGTCCTATCAGCAATAGAAATAGCTTCTGGCTAAGGCGAGAATCTATCTACGCAAGTAGAACAATAACAAAAACCCTGTAAATATGGCTTGTGAGTAGTTCGATATGAATGTGTTTGGAATGGCATGATAAATTTTTAAAATTTTTAACAGGCACTTTAAGAAGACTAGAGACAGGAGGGCTAACTGCAGTAGTGGGGGTAGGACAAATATAGGGGGATTATGAAGGCGTGGTTAAATTGCGCCAAATATCGTGTTTTGGTTCTGCACTTCCACTCACACACGCGTGTCACGTATTTAAATATATAACGTAAAGGTGTGTGAGATGTGCAGAACCGAAACAAGATATTTGGCGCAATCTAACCACGCCTTCATAATCCCACTAATTCTGACTCAATGCTGTGAGTGAGAAAACAGCCGAGTGAGCCCTCCTGCCTCTAGTCTTCTTGAGGCGTTTAAACGTGTCGTGAAATTTTACATCGTTGGCAAGCTATACATTCTTGTGCCCATTTTCTTACATCTTTATTTATTGATGTCCAAACAAAACGAGCAGTTAAAAGTTTGTAACGTAACAGTAAATAGAAACGTTAAAAACCAGAAAATGAACCTTTTCGATTTTAAAGAATTCGTATCTGTATTCAGTAATTCGCGTAATTCTTTACCATCTTTTTGCACTGTTTCAAGTTTACTGTGATTAAATGATTGTTAAATAATTGAACCCCTTGATGCAAGAACCAGACATAGACCATTGAGATTAAATGGGCTGCGTCTGGTTCTTGCATCAAGGGGTTCTATTTCGATTCGAAACAAACTATCAGCAACAAAGTTTTCTTGTCCTTTAAGGGCATCCGGAAAAAATAGTGGATTCGTGAGGAGTACATTGATATAATATAAGTTCTCAGTCGTAAGCATTGTAATTTCGTTGCGCTGGAGTGAAAGTTTTTGTGTACAAAGCTAACGGTTGCCATGTATTATCTACGAATTGTTGCAAAGAATAATCAGATGCATCAACAACAATACTTATCGGTGCACTTGGAGAGGGATGGTGCAACAAAGTTGCGTTTGATAATGCTGTTTTTATCGCAAGAAAAGCAGTTTTTGTTTCTGTATCCCATTTCTCTTTATCATTTTCCTTTTTCGAGCCTATTAGAAAATTTTTAAGAGGTTGAACAGTTTCTGCTGCTTTAGGTATAAATCATCAATAAAAATTAATGATGTCTAAAAAACTTCTAACCTGTTTAAAAATTTCTGGTTGTGGAAAATTTGTTATTGCTTCGACGCCGAAGTAATTTCGTCAACGATGTATTTATTTAAACTTTTATACAAAATGTCAAGGTGCTCGTAATGTTGCTCTTTATTCTCAGACACTATTAAAAAATCGCCAATATATGCAAAAACAAAATTTAAACCTCTGGTAATTTAAAAAAAAATTTGACATGTCTGAACAGCAATAGGCAAACCGAACATCATGTTTATCGTTTCGCATAAACCGAAAGGAGGAGTAATTGATGTTCTCTTTATATCTTCTTGTGTATCTGGGATTTGATTGTAAACCCTAATTCAATCTAGTTTTGAAAATACCTTTTTTTGTAGACCCTGACACTATACTTTTTTAATGATTGGATCGAGGATTATTGGTAGTGCATATGTGACGATCCACGGTGAAAGGGACCTTTGCTGCAATAGACAAATTTTACAGGAAAAACATTTAAAGTAAAACCACTTTGATTGGTCAAGACGTTCCAATGAAATTTAGCCCCACTACTCATTACACATTGATAGTTGTCCATGTTACACGAAGTGCACGAATTGTTTGTGCATGGCCAGTGTAGTAGTATTAGAAAGTAGAGGGTCTGATTTTATGAATAACCACGTGTAAACATTGAACAAGCTCATTTTTAAACATTACTAACAAAAAAACCGGTAAGTAAAAATTATTTCTCACTTTTGTATATGAAAGAACAACTCAAAAACTATAGAATGATATAAGTAACTCAAAATTAATTTTTTTGCAGCTAAGTTCCCTTTCACGAGTGCAAGGAAGTGATCGACTGACTGGGTGGTCTCGCACCCCCGCCTTATATACTGGTAATGAGGCATGACGAATGCGAGAAAACTCAATCTTACACGTAATTTCTTACGATAACGCTCGTAGCGTCAAAAGTTGACACTAATCCAGGCCTGCTCACGTGAGTAGCCAGCGAGTAAGGGGAATGGAGTGGGGGACTTTTCCATGTAGGCTCTGCGCCTTTCTCTTTACCCCTCGGCCCGTCGCACAAGCCTATATGGTGGCGTGGTGGGGGCTGTTATTTGTTTCCCCTTACTCGCTGGCTACTCATGTGAGCAGGCCTGCACTAATCCTTTCGGATTTATACGCTGTTTGGTGCACCTGCAATCCTGTACTATAATATTTAATGTAAACAACATTACCCGGTCATTAACACGCTATCCTGAATATTATTGAAAATGTATGAGCATTGTCGACAATGCCCAGTGGCAGTGGTCAATGTCGACATGCCGGTCATTATTAACATTGACCGATTCCGAACATTGACCGTAACATATATATGAGTCAGTCCACTGACTTTCGTCTGAGAGTCGTTGCGACCATATTTTAAAAAAATCTAATTTTCATAAATGTAAAACTAGATGACTTGCTGAGTTCATTAACCATAATATAATGATACAAATTTTATTTCGTTAAATAATTAAATAATATCAATTATCAAAAGTAGGTGGTTCAGGATGTGATTTCGTAACATTAAATTTTTCAACTTTTTCAAAGACGTTATTTTCGTCCACAAATAATAAAATTTTTAGTTTATTTTGGTCGTTAGAGCGTACAGAATGGAAATATTTATATTTGTGGTAAGTACCAACACCTAATATTTAATAGTTTTTGAATAATGACGTCTTTTAAAAAGTTGAAAAATTTAAGGTTACGAAATCACATCGTGAACCACCTACTTTTGATAATTAATATTATTTAACGAAATAAAATTTGTAACATAATATTATGATTAATGAACTTAGGAAATCATCGAGTTTCACATATATGAAAATTAGATTTTCTAAAAATACGTTCTGTATCGATCCGCAATTTTACAATTATATAATACGCGTTTATTTAAATAATTTCCTTAAATTTTAAACACGAGAAGTATCAGGGAAATAGGACCAGCGCGGAGGTGTGCGAGAGTTGAGGGAGTGAAAGGTAAGGAAGGAAATTATAACAGTGGAGTGTGAAAGAAAATGGGCCGGACGTCCGCCGGCGAATCAACGAGTGCCAGAAAAATGGGCCTGTGCGCGTTAACGTGCGAGGGAGACGACCGTGTGCGTAAGACAGAGAAAAAAGAGTAAAAGAGAAAGTGGGAGCGTGGCTGAATGGAAATGGGCCGTGCGCTTACGAATAGCAGTGAAAAAAGAAAATGGAGAAAATGTCGCCATGCCCGCTGGCCCTGTATTCTACTCAATGTATTACAACTAATATAAAATGTTTTAATTTATCAATATTAATGATTTGTTTCCAATTTAATTAATATGAGATAAAAAATTCCAGCTTAAATGATTATTTAATCCATTAAATTAAACGATCATTTACAAAATCTACAGAATGTCATGTTTCATAAATGTTAATTTATAGAAATTATATTTGGCATAATCTTCATTTATTCGAATAACCATTTAATATATGTGACGTGCCGCGACAAAAGGGACCTTAGCTGCTTAGAATTTTAGGTTATGTTTACAGTACTTTTAACTTCATTAAATATTTATTATTGTTTATTTAACATTAAAAGCATATTTTTCTGAAAATATTGCACATAATAATAAATTAAATATTAATAGTTTGTGAAAAAAATTGGTCATTTTTATTTATTTATACTTCTAACTTTAGTTCTGTCAAAAACAGCTAAGGTCCCTTTTGTCGCGGCACGTCACATATAATCTATTTGTTCGAAATTCCATTTGACATAATTTCCAAACATCCGAACAACTTTTTAACCTACAATGCAAGTCATATAAATTTCATTTGTCCTAAAATAACAATGAAATTTTCAAATATTTTTCTCATCTCTTTTGTTATTTTAGGACAAATGAAATTTCTGTGGCTTGCATTGTAGGTTAATAAGTTGTTCGGATGTTTGGAAATTATGTCAAATGGAAGTTTGGACAAATAGATTTTATATTAAATGGTTATTCGAATAAATGAAAATTATGCCAAATAACATTTCTATAAATTAAAATTTCTGAAACATGACATTCTGTAGATTTGAAGATTATGACATATGGGAATTCAAGTAAATGCGTGTTATATCACTTGATAATTCGAGTAAATGAACATTATGACAAATAAAATTTCGATAAATGAAAATTTTTAAATCTGACATTTCAAAGGTTTGAAAATTATGTCAAATGAAAATTCGGAGGATTAATAATTTTAAAAAATAGTTATTCGGAAAAACAAAATTTATGTCAAAGAATTTTTCGACATATTAAAAATTATATTAAAAAACAATTCCACTATTTAAATATTAGGATAAAGATTAATTCGATAAATTAAAAATTACATTGAATGAAATTTTGAAATCTGAAAATTATGCGAAAGAAAGTTTCGATGATAAGAATTTCGATGTTTTAAAAATCAGGAAATTGAAATTTGGGAAAAAATCATGCGCCCCTCTTACTTTAGAAAAACCCAGTTGATAATTAATATCAACTGGACACTCTGTTACGTCGAGTTAAAAAAAGGAGCAATTAATCTAGAATTGATAAAAAATATTCATTGTTTAAAATCTCACAAAATATATAAGTACCTTTTTAGTAATTGTGGCCAAACCTTTTAAAAAGTAATATTAATATAATAGTTTTGTTCACTGTGATAGCAGCACGCCATACTGATTAGGCTTGAAATGGAAGAAAACACTTTCAAAAAAATTTGGCAAAATTGGAAGCTTTACCTCTTATCATGTACTAGAAGATCCCAAGTTTTGAGAATTTTAAGTAAATTTGTATAATCTAGAAAAAATTTTGTGCTGTTTCCAGGAAAAAATACTTGTATTTTCCATTTTAAATTTCAGTCGACTAGGGGCAGGTGTTAATGTAGTTCGATTTTCTTCAAACTTTCAAGAAAATTTTCATTTCATACTTAGATTCATTTTTTGGGGTAAGTCCAAACATTTGTAAACATCGCCCGAATAAGAACTAGTCTAATATATACAAACATTTCTGCATCTTGCAAGCCCGACAACACTAAATCCATCATGCGTTAAATTTAGCAGGTGCAGTCTTTAGACCGAATGGCATTCGATTAAATTCGAAATGCCCATAAAGTATGAAAAAAGCAGTTTTGTGGCGATGGGAGGGGTCAATTTTGATTTGATGAAAACCGAAAGCAAAGTCGAGAGTCGTAAAGTAACGAACTTCCCCTAATTGATCTAAAGTCGAGGTCATGTGTGGAAGAGGATAAGCGTCGCTCACAGTTTTTTTTTGCTTACCTGTCGATAATCAATCACCATTTGATAACGCATGTTATTATTTAAACTGCATTGTTTCACAAGATTTTATTCAGCTCCTGCACTAATAACAAATTTACCTTTATTGTATTTAAGATCGACGCGATAGTAACACTATTGTCAGTGATACTATACTTTTATAAAAAAACCTTCTAGGAGAAGGTTCCTTTCTCAACGATCAAAAGGACATAATAACCCGCCTAATTGGTGCATCACATTGCACAAGTCCGTCGTCGCACCTATTTCTCATTTAAATCTTTCATTTTTTCTTTTCTCGATGACTCAACTTTTCGTTTTCGTATTAAGCGATTGTAGCAAGGGCTTTATTTAATTATCTCATGCTATCTTTTTCTGTACATTTTTTCTTGAAGTGACTCAATAATTCTTCTAGAGAAATGACGTCACGATTCTGCAAGGAAGCATATTTTTCTTATCTCTATTGTTATTTTAGAACAAATGAAATTTCTGTGACTTACATTGTAGGTTGAAAAGTTGTTCGGATGTTTGGAAATTATGTCAAATGGAAGTTCGGACAAATAGATTTTATATTAAATATTTATTCGAATAAATGAAAATTAAACCAAATAACATTTTTATAAATTAAAATTTCTGAAACATGACATTCTGTAGATTTAAAGGTTATGTCTCATGGGAATTCAAGTAAATGCGTGTTATATCACTTGATTATTCGAGTAAATGAACATTATGACAAATAAAATTTCTATAAATGAATTTTTTTAAATCTGACATTTCGAATACTTACAAAACCAGGTAGTAAGTTGTAAAACAACAAATTCCTGGGTGTTACAAGTACAGATTTAGAGTTTATACTCACGTACCTTTGTAGATAGAGCAGTCGAAATAAGAGAGCGAGACCTTCAATTTCGCTGTTTATATACCCTTTTGGAGACGCTATGGAATATTCTAGAACTCTCTAGAATTTTCTATAGTTTACTCGTCTTTATTTCTTTCCGGTTAATACTAAAAATCCGCGCGACTTTCGTTTCGCGAGGCTATTTCTCTTCCTATTCACGGAAATTCATAGCGCGTCATATTCTTTCAACCAATAATATTTAAATTTTCCCAAAAGGACAGAGATATATTTTCTTTTTCTCTTGTCTCCAAATGGTCTACCGTTTACTTACAACAATGCTATTGCGTAAAAGTCATTTATTTCCATCTCTAAATTTATTTTATTTCTTATAATTTAAATAAATCTTTAAATTATATACTTTTATCAATTTAACTTTTTGTTATAATATATGTTAATTTTTTTGACTATTTATCAATATAAATTTTATTATTACTTTATTTTATAAAAACCTATTTTATTAATCAATAACATAATTTTAATTACTAAAATTTATACTATTTATATAAAACAAAATATGCAATTCTATTTGAAAAATTATCAGTATTAAACTTTATATAAATTATGCATAAAATTTATCTTGTCTTGAAATGATTTCTTAATTCTTCAAATATGAAAATTTCTTATCTTTTTCTTAACCTTGGCCTTGAATCAGCTGTGCTGTTTCCATAGGTTTTCAAATATCTTAGTACATTTGTACGCTATTGGCCTTATTTTGAATTTCTTACACTTTAAATTTAACTGAAATTTCATTTCTCATTCTCTAAATTTTATTCTTATTTTTAATTTTTATTCAATATTAATCTATAAATTTACAATTTATTATTAAAATAATTTTTAACAATTTAAATTTTGACTATTGAAATATTGTTTCAATGCCCCACAAAACCAATCATTCCTTTTAGAATAAAAGGTGATTTGTTTAAACTAAAGAACAAAATTAAATTTTAATAGTCAAAATTTCTGACAAAAAAATTTTTCTTTTTAAGATTTAATAAAAAAAAATTTTTATGGTTATAGACCTAATGCCCCACTAAAGCAATAAATTTCTTTTTATTTATGAAATAAATTTATTTGTTTACAAACTTATGCTCTTTGTGGTCTACGGAGAGGAAACAAATTAATATCATTTCTTATATACACATATTCTCCTCTGACAACATCATCATCATAGTCATCACCATCAGAATCATCATCACTGATCTCATTTACCTCAATATCAATATCCTCAAAACTCGGATATAATTCGTGTTTCCCCGGATTTAATTTTACAAGGTTTTTTTCACGCAACCAGTCATCCAGAGACCACATTGCATCGATTTTCCCCATCCAATATGACGATGGTTATAATATGATTTGACATAAAAAATGAAAGTTTTATTTTTCAACAAATTTTGAAATAATCTAATTTCACTTTTTCTCTATACATTATTGTGTTTAGGGCTAATATCTTTTAGCGCTATATCAATTGTAAATTTTTGTATATTAAAAAATTCTCTGGTAATATAATATATTTTATCTTTCGGTATTCTAAGATGAGCATAAATATCTACATCATAGACCAAAATTTTGTTATTTTTGTCTATTTCCATTAATATAATTATATTAATGCATATTTCCGTCATTATATACAATTGGAAAACCTGCATAAAATCCATTTTCTTCAGTAAATTGAATTTTCAATATATTTTCATTAATTTGATAAAATTTATGCATGTCAGTTTTCATTTGTATAAATTCATGCTCTCTTTCATTCATCCATACTTTAATCGAACTAGGGCTATTAGCTCCCACTACTGTCACCTTATATCCCTTATTATTTAGTATTAAAAAAGGATAAATTTCTCTTGATCTAATAACTTGATGATCTACTAATCTTGCACTCTCCATCCTAACATAAAAATGAAAAAGAAAAGAAAAGTTTTAATTAAATAATTGAAATAAAATTAACGAAATCATTCTGAACATTTTAGTTTAACAATAAAATAAAAATTACTACAATATATATTTGGTGTAAATTTTTATTTTTCAAAATTTTTTTCAATTTTTTTAAATAACAGTTGAATTTTTACATCATATTTAACTTCATTTGTTAATATAATTTTTGTTTTTAAATTTTTAATTTTTGTGATTTTTGGTTTATTTTTTTATTATGATTTTGTCCGTATCTTTTATTTTAAGTTTATTTTTTGGAGTTTGTGCGTTACTTGTTTCTTTTTTTCTGACATCTACTTCTCGCTCTGTTTTCATAATTGAATCAGAGATTGATGAAGACCTTTTGGTAATATATTTATCACATATACGATTTTTAATTGGCATTGTACCCTGATCCGTCATTCTTACTTTCATTTTCTAAAAAATAGAAAAAAGAAAAAAAAATTCTTTATATATTCATTTATTTCTTACTTAATTTTTTCTGTCTATATAATTTCTTATAATTTTTAATTTTTAGAAAAATTTATTCCCTCCTAGATTTTCGAAAATTAATAGAAAAAATTATTATTTTATAAAAATTTTGTTTAAATACCTTTTTCTTTAAATAATCCAAATTAACGCACAACACTTTATAACTTGTCACCCACTTGACAAACAAAATTATACTAATTTTGCTTTTAAAATTTTGACACTTTACTCTCTATATTATACAAAGTTTTGCAAAAAATTCTGTATTTTTTTAATTCTATTTCTTTTGATCATATATATTTTTTTTTCTTATATTATTCTTTTCTTACTTATATTATTATTTATTTTATAAAATTAATTATTATTTTTTTATATTTCATTTTAACTATATTTACAACTTTTATTTTTTTCATGCATGCGAAATAACTTATACACTATTTTTAATTTAATGCGAACTAACACTTAGTGTTTTTATCACTTTCATCTGTGTTGTTCCCTTCTTCTTGAGTTTGTATAAGTGGATATTGGTGAAACCAAAATACCAACTACTAATTACTATCACTTATATTTATTTACACTAAAATTATTTACATAAATTAATATTCTAGTCCAAAATTATTTTATAAATAATTTTAATATTAATTTTAAATTGTTTATAATTTTGCACATCATTTATTACTAGCTGTCGTACCCGTCTTCGACGGGTTTTAGTTTCTGCTAATATATTTGATGGGGTGTCTACCCACCGGAAATTAAATTTTACTGAAAAACTAATAATTAGTAACCATTAACTATTTCGTTACAAAAATATTATAATTTTTCTATCAAATTTGTTATTCAGGAGCAGTATTTGTCAATTTGTAGTACTTTATGTGTTTGTAGTACTCCAATTAATGTATTAAAATTTAATCCTAAATTTACACCAGCATTTGGATTCAAAGTTGAATCTAGTTATAAATAGTTGTGTCGCAATTAGACCCTACGTTACGATTGCTAAAACCCAAATAAAATCTATATGTTAAAGCTAAAAGTGTAACCCAAATTTTAACTCGTGTCTGTTGTCATAAATATTACATCAATAAAAATTAAAGTATAAAGCAGTTTTTAAAAACTAATTACTATAATATAACTTTTTTAATTTGGTAAGAAAATTACCGATTTTTCCTAGTCAAATTAAATTTCTGGCTATTAATCGGTTTACCCGCGCAATTTAAAAGTATAAAGTATGTTTTTTGAATAGCTGAATTGGACGACTAATTTTAAGCTTAAAAGTAGGTCAATTGGAAGGGAAGTATGTTTTTTGAATAGCTGAATTGGACGACGTCTTTTTAGGTTAAAAGTAGGTCAATTGGAAGGGGAGTATGTTTTTTGAATAGCTGAATTGGACGACTAATTTTAAGCTTAAAAGTAGGTCAATTGGAAGGGAAGTATGTTTTTTGAATAGCTGAATTGGACGACGTCTTTTTAGGTTAAAAGTAGGTCAATTGGAAGGGGAGTATGTTTTTTGAATAGCTGAATTGGACGACTAATTTTAAGCTTAAAAGTATGTCAATTGGAAGGGAAGTATGTTTTTTGAATAGCTGAATTGGACGACGTCTTTTTAGGTTAAAAGTAGGTCAATTGGAAAAATTTATAACTTGGCAGCGGTTTTTTATTTTGAAAAGTGTATAATTTTAGTTCTATTAATTGGATAAATTAGTTTTATTATTTTAAAGTGATTAAGGCATCTATCTTGAATTTTTTAGAATTAAAAAAATATCATTTACTAATAAAAAAAACCTATTTCCAACTGAAGTTGGATGACTTCTTCCTTCTCCATATAAAAAAAATTACAAATATTTTTAATTAGTAAATCATATTTTCTTTCCTTTTTTTATTTGAAGGAGAAACGAGTTATCTACCTTAAATTTTTTAGAATAAAAAATATGTCGGGTGAAATAGCCACTTCGTAATAATATATATGTTAGGTAAATTAATAATAAATATAACTTATTAATTAATTAATTAAAAGAAGTAAATATTACGTCAAAACGAGAAACCTTTTTAAAATATACCTAACGTTCCTCGTTGTAAATTAGTTTCAATAAAGAATCTAATTTGGGATGAGGAGAAGTCAATGAGCCAACTAAAATTTGTGAGAGAATAATTTATTTAAAAACCAACAAGAAAGAAGAGTATTGCCAAAAATACAATGAGTATAGTTCTAAATTATAAACCTTACTTTTAAAAATAACGATTACTGGTGTTGAATGAGTGATGATATTATCTGGTAATCCGATCTTGAATGGTGTTAAGGGCTGGTCGGAAAAGGAGCCTCAAACAGTTGTCCTTAATGTTTGTGTATTAGTCCTCTTGTTTACACTAATGAGATAGTGTATTGTATTTTGGTAATATTTGCTTTCTTCCAGACGGACGTCGCCTCCTTAGCAAATTTCGATGCTTAAAAAATTGGAATGTATTGTTTCAATATAAGATAGATACTTAAATTGATTTTCAAATTGATATTTTTGAAAATAGTAAAAATTGCTGAGGGGAAATAATTCTCTTTTAACCGTAATACGTTTTCAAAGCAATACTTTGAAAATAATTTTAAAGTTCACTTTTAGAAGAAACACTTTCAAATTAATACTGGGAGATAAAGTATTGTTCACTTTTAAGATTATACTTCGAGTTCACTGGATGATGGTAGATTTATTACTGATTGATTTCCAAAAAATTATTCTCTTTCTTAAATATGTTATAACGCTGGTTTCCAAATTATTACTCTCTTTCTTAAAGATGTTATGAGGCTGGTTTCCAAATTACTACTCTCTGTTCTAATCAGAAATGTTTACCCTTTTTATATAAAAATTTCCTCATTAGACGAATGCTCGTAGCTACAAAATTCGTCTTGACCTTAATAGATTTCAGCGCGCAAGACATCGCTTCGACCTTGCATGGAGTTGAGGGCGCAACTTTGTCTTTGATCCTCAGGCGTGGCGAGTGTACATATTAATAATCTGTATCTTCGATCTTGAATTTCTCGTAATCGTTATTTTTTTTACATTCTTTTAAAATACTATTCTTTCCCGGATTTGTAATAATGAACATAATTATAATATTCGTTAGAAAATATACTGAACATAATGCAAATTTAAAACACACATAAAATAGGAATTAAAAGTACTGCATATCATATCATGATGAAATACATTATTTTAATAGAAGATATATGCTTTATCGATTAAATATAATATATGAAAATAAACATATACGTGAAAACATATAGTTAAATTAAGTATATTAATAAGAAGTTACGGACGTTACAATAATATACGATTAAACATAAGCCAAAAATGAGTAAGAAAATTTAAAATTATGTTTGTTTGTATTATATTATAATAAAGACAAAAATAATAAATAATAAATCGAATAACTGTTGTTCCGCAGGTCGATTTTTAAAAGTATTTAAATTGCTATTTTAATTATTGTTTCTTCCAGAGAAAAAACTTTTACATCTATTCTTCTATACAAAAATTTTCAAATTTTTTAAATAAAGAGAAAAAACTACATTTTATAAAATCAAAGAAATTTCATGTTTTTTAAAGGGTTACATCTGGTTGGAGGCCTAAAATATAGGCTTTTTCAAATTTTTTTCTGAGAAGGTTTTCTAGATAATATCAGATAAAGTTTAAGAATAGTGAATACGTACTATACAGATTGGAAGAGCTTGAAAACGTAAAACTATATTTTTCACATGGTTTTGAAAAAACATGATTATTTTTGGTTTTTAAAAAAATGTTTTTTTTCTTTAAAAAAGTTTTGAAAATTGACCTATTGGACAACAGTTATTCAAGGCAGAAATGACCCAAAACATGCGATCTAAGACGGGTTCTACCTTCATTAGAAACGAGATTTCGTGATAAGTTGTCCGCTAATTCGTTTTCTTTGACGGGGATATGGTCGTTGGTGAACGTAAATTTGCTCAGAAACAAGTGCCATCTTGTGAATTTGTTTCGAGTGTCTTTTTATGAGTTTAACCACATCAATGTTCGTTTTTCCGTTCGTAATGTGAAATGTCCCTTTTGAGTGTAGGGTTGGTATTCTTTTATTGCGTACTTTTGCAAGATATATCGTAATTTGGGATCAGGGTGACTGAGTTGAAGGGGGTTTTGAAATGCCGCATTCGCTGCTTCGAAGTGGGCTATTAATTCCGGAGTCATTTTGTAATTTCGTTTTGTCGAAGTGGCGTCCAAAAATGGTGCGAGTATTACTGAGGAGTGCGGAACATACTCTTTGACCCAATTATAAAGACCTAAGAAGTACCTCATTTATTTTCTGTTAGGGAGCATTTTAGCTTTGCTGATGGATTCTATGTGACAGTGGTGGGCAGAATTTCCATCGGAACTGACAATGTATCCGAGAAAAGGAAGGCTTGTTAGACCGAAACTACATTTCGAAGGTGATGCTGTTAGGCCGTAAATAGTGAGTAAATACAAGGGCAAGTGGTGGAAATGTGTTATTTTGTCCACCTCCAGGTGTCGTGAAGGCAGTGTATTTTCGGGATTTAAGGGCCATCGGAATTTGCCAGTAACCGTTTTTCAGATATATGGTCAAGAATACTTTTGCCTTGTTACCCAGGTCTTTAACTGTTTCATGAATGTGGGGTAAGCATTGAGGTGCATCTTCTGTAATGTCGTTCAAAGGACGATACTCGAGGTAAAGACGAAGTTCACCTCCCGTTTTATCGGTAACGACTATCGCGGAGTATCGGCGAGGTGGGGTGCGATATAATCGGTATTCCCTTAGACGTATTTCGTGTTCGAGGTTGGCAAGTGTTACCGTAGAGTTAAGAAGAACGCGTTGACGCGTTTTCGCACCAATAAACAAACAATCCGTTGCGTGCTCGTGGATAACGCAATGCTGCCGAAGTCACGGTCGTCCTAAAATCAAGTCAGCACGTAGTTCTGAACTTACTTGAAATGTATCTGGGTATGCGATGTTTTGTATTACTGAGGTTAAGGCCGTTACCCCAAGAAGTAGGAGTATAGCCCCTACAGCCGCTAGGAGTGCGTAAGGAGGGCCTGGGGAGATATTTTTTATATCATTTTCATTAAGAAGAGTTGTAAAGGGAAAATTGCTCCAATTATTTAAACTAACTGTTGGAGTTGCTCCGTTCTCCCTAAATTAATTTTATGCTAAACTTGACCCAATTTGATTAACTATTCTCTTTAAACGCTGAAAAATCTCATTAAAGGGGGATTCCGCTGAGAAGACTCGCCGCGGTGCAACAATAACAACTTATTTCTCAAAACTAAAAATCTTTATTAAACTAAAACTAATCACTAATTAACAACCACTCATTAATTTAATTCTTAAATCTAATTTAAACAAACAAAAAGTCAAACAACTATACACTCGATTCACTCTCTCAACAATTTAAATCTCTCGAAAAACGCACGTCTTTTAGTTACGCTTCACGCTAGATAACTGATGGAACCAAACGATGCTTCTTTCCAAGAAACCGGTGCACAGCAATTCGAAAACTAGACATCTCTCTCATTTCCATAAATCATCCTAATCCATCATCCTTGTCCTCTCCTTCCAGTGCGAAACCTACAGAAATTAGGAAAGGGTCGTTGAAAACGTGACTCCCGAAAAACTATCAATCATGCGCAAAAGCATTTGATAGAGACTTCAGTAAGAGAAACATCGCTAAACGAAAACGAACGATAAATTCAAATGGAAATATAAACGCAAAATACACAAACTAACTCCAGAAAACCACACAAAGAAAACAAATACGCTGAACACTCATTTACACACTGAAAGTAACGATTTACTTCGTTACAATCTCGCACACTAGGCCGATGTTAACTCTCTTAACATTGCCGATTAATTTTAAAAATAAAGAAAAACTCAAAATAATGCCACAGAAAATGTTTATTAAAAAGATAAACAATTAACAAAATAGAAAAAACAAATGTTTAGATGACTTTGGGAGAAAATAAAACAAAAATTAATTCAAAAAGTGAGCACAAGAAATAAAAAGAACAAAAATAAAAACTCAAATAAAAATTAAAATACAACAAAAAATATATATATTATGGCTGTTTTGCCAAAAAAAAATTGTGCTCCAACAACTCAAAATAATTTTCTCCCAAGAGATGAAAACCAGAAAATACTGCTTTCTACGCTTAAAATCTTCCTAAAAGCGCATCTTCATCTCTTTTTCCATTTCTGGGGGCAAATCTGCAATCAATCTCTCAAGTCGTTGCAACTCTTCTATTAAACCAACAGGCTGATCGGAATTTATGTTGCTATCACTAGCAAAATTTACTGACGCTGAACGTGGGGACGAGGGAGGGTTCATGACCACAGGAGGGGGGCTAATAGACACCTACATTAACTTGGGAACAGTTTTTTGGACGAGAGCCTTATTAGTATGTAACGTACTATAATATTTTACCCTCTTGTCACGAAAATGTTCATATTTTTCCACCATAAAACGCTACTCCATACGGAGTTTATTAACTCTCGCACAACAAGGGCAATCAGTTAGTACTACATTTTTTCTCCTACAATTCTTACAAAATTTGCCTATCTTTTTGGGACAACGTCTTAAACCATGACCTCTCAACCAACAGTTAAAACATGCGTTAGGGGGGATCCAAATTTTCATCAGTAGGAATAGGGTCTAAATTTGAAAACATTCGCCCCTCAAATATTATAGGGAGCGGGGATCGGGGCCGCTGACCATTAGCATGACTACTTGACGCTGATCGGGGAGGGGAGTCATAAATACCCACCAAAGGGGAAGAATATAGGGGTGGAGGGGGGTGACGAGAAAAATCACAAGCCTCCTTGCTAGAACGAGTTTTGCCTAGAGCATTCGTCACTTCATTCTGACGAACGGTGCTTGTAACATAGTCCCAGCTAGAGAGGGGGCTAGCGTTTCTCCTTCTCAACTCTTCCCGCTGCCTTTTTCTCAACCGTTCCACCTCTCTACGATCCTGGCTCTCTTTCCTCTCCGAACGACGGATCATGTCCTCCAATTCCGCTTCGGCCTCGCGACTCTCTCTCTCTCTCTTCCTAACTCAAAGCTGCAATTTCACCGTTGACCAAAATTGGACAGCCCTCTCGGACAGATCTTCGGAAGATTTTGAAGTCGCGGAACGTAGAATTTTTGTCATTGAAGGTTTAATGGACTCTAAAAGTTAGGAAACAATTTCCTCATCAGGGGGTGTCGGGGCCAACGGATGTTTTATCTTCCTGTTTTCCTGAGTATAGTTTTAAGTTTAGTTTTTTATTTTTAGCATTATTTTTAGCATTACACTTACCTCTACCTGCGTAGAAAGATAACAGGTTTTCAGAAATAAAAACAATAACAATGCTAACAATTTAATGTACCTACTACGCAGCCATCGCCAAACGTGCAAACACAAAATTTCGATTGATGAAGAAGGAAGTTTAGAAGGTTATGTAATAGGTTAGGTTCACCTTTATTTTCGGTGTATTACGGAAAATGGCGTATAGTGCACATGCGCCATTTTGAAGCATCGTCTGTCATTGCTGGATAGTTTCTCTCATTTTAATTATAAAATTATTGTTTATAAATATTATATATTTATATTATTATAAATGTTGATACCTTAAAAAAAGAAGGGTTCTTAACTTGTGCAGTGGTGTTTTCTTTCGCAGAATTTTCACATGTATGTGACCGGTATCAATCCCCTCCCTTGGGAAACTGTTTCGATTTCGATTAACATAGGTTATCTTCTATACAAAGAATTTCGATGATTTTCTTTTATTCAAAGATTTTTAATGATCTTTTCTTCAAATGAACTCTAACGATTCGGAACATGTTGAGAGCTAAATAGAGAGAGGGCTTTAATTAGCTTTAATTAAAAAAGTTTAATTTAGATGGTGCTGACGGAGTACAAAATTATTGGCGTGATCTTCGCAAAGAACCACGTTTTTTCTCTACGCGAAATTTTGATGGCGGATCTGTAATGGTGTGGGCAGCATACAGTGGTTTTGGAAAAGTTGGATTAGCTTTTGTTACAAGTAAAATGAACAGCCAAGATTATCAAAAAGTGCTTGAAGAATACCTTAAGCCTTACATTCGACGTTATCGCTCTGCTCAGTTAACATTTCAACAAGACAATGCGTCAATACATGTCAGCAAGTCTACAATGGATTGGTTAGCTCAGTCGAAGATTCCGGTACTTCAGTGGCCTGCGGTTTAACCAGACCTTAATACTATAGAAAATGTTTGGGTCATTATGGGTCGCGATGTTTGTGATAACGGCAATCAGAACATGACGGTTGCAGATCTTAAAAAAGCGATCATGCCAGCATGGGATAATATTCACGGTGACATACCTTAAAAATCTCAATGAATCGATGCCAAAACGAATGAAATTAGTCTTCAAAAACGACGGTAAAGCTTAAATAAATAAAGCAATTTATTCTAAATAAAACCAAACTTTTCAAATAATCGCTATTTTAATTCTATAAAACACATAAAAAATTTCGGAGACTTTGTTAAAAAAATAAATTAAATAATTTTAAAAAATAGGGTGCCCCTATCAATGTGGGACGGACTGTATCACTGATTTCAGTTTGTAAAATCAGGGGTTGGTAGGGTAGGGTCTACTTAGAGATTCCGGTTTGGGAAAAGCGGCTTTGACGTTTTCAAACGCAATCCGTGAGAGGAGCTGTGAGACACATATGAGCGATTCCATGTCAAGTGATCAAGGTGGAGAAAAATTTTTCTCCAATCGTAGCAAAACTTTGGGCTTTTGTAGTACTCATAGATAGTAATTTTTCGTGAAAATATTTTTTTACCTAGTCCAATATTTTCCGAGGGGAAGGGGGTTAAATTTTTGTGTTTTTCAGTACAATGCTTATTTCAATAATTTTTTACTTTTAAACAATTAAACATACAAATTTGACTAAGTACATTTTTAAAAGGTTTTCTCATCCTCTTTCGATTTGGAGAAATTTTTTTTTCAATGTTTAAACATTCTAGTCCCACTTTATCATTTATATGTCCTTTTAGGAAAAAACCTCAGTTTTCGTTAAAAAAAAATCGTATCCATCTCCCTCAAAAATTTAAATTTATTTTTAATTTTGATTCTTTTGGGTCAAAATTTTTTTTAATGCTTATTTCCAATCGAAAGAGGATGAGAAAACCTTTCCAAAATGTACTTTGTCAAATATGTATGTTTAATTGTTTAAGAGTAAAAAATTATTGAAATAAACATTACACAAAAAGACCCCTTGATCACTTGACGTGGAATCGCTCATATATATTTATTGTACATGTAAAAATTCTTTTGATCTTATTAAGTATTATTCTCTTCAGTTTATTAAAAAAATGTAAAGAAAATTAAGAAAAGAATCATACAGAAGCAACGGAGACGGCCGAAGGCCGTCGGAGGCGCTAGTTCAAAAAATCCTTACTTCAATTTTTGCTCCTATATTTATATTTTATTGAAATAAATTAATTTGTCTTTTCACAGATTGTTTCGAGATACCTCGCTTTTATTCGGGTCGAATTGTCTATATTACGTTATTTGTTTGGGGATTTTTAATGTCTCAATATTATTCGGCCTCGATAGTTGGCTCCCTGCTTGCCGAACCAACTAGATTCATTAACACCATTGAGGACCTTGCCAACAGTGATTTGGAAGTTGGTGTCGAAGACGTTGGTTACATTCGTAATTTTTTTGCGGTAAAAATTTTCAAATGTTACTCTATTTCTACCTTAAAATATAAAATATATTTTTTACTTTATAATATAAATTTATTTGATATATTGTGATATATCAAATAAAGTTCCACAGCATCAAAAATTTCTTGAAAACTTTTTTAACTGTATAACATGAAAATAAAGGATGTAAATTCGTTCATAGATTATGTAAAATTTTGAAAAAAGGGAACGGAACTTAAAATTTCCAAAAAAAATTTTACATAATTTATGGACGGTCTCATTTTACTCCACGGCAATATAAAATACTTTTTTATTATATTTCAATATTTATTCCATTATTGAGTATATATAATATTTTATATAGTAGAAATATTCTCTTGGCCTAAAAATCAAATTGATATTAATTAAACATTTTCAGACAACCAATGATCCACACGTTATTAGTTTATATAATAAAAAAATAGCACCAAATAAAAAAAGAAAGACGGCTAATTATTTAAAAGCTCACGACGGTCTTCAACGAGTTAAAAAAGGCGGTTTTGCTTTTCAAATAGAGTCAGCAACTGCCTACAAAATAGTAGACGTAATATTTTTTATATTATTGTATAATAATATAATAAAATTTTGTTGATTAAATAGTATGACAAAATTGAAGTATACATATTTTAGTCTCGTTTCAATAAATATTTATTTTCACTATTGGAAAGATAGATAAAAAGCAAAAAAATTTAAGTTTGTTATTTTTGGAATTAAAATTAAAATATACAATTAACTCTTAATAATAATAATGATTGATGTTTAAGTCCTCATTAAGCATCTTAAATAATTCAGAGAAAACAAGTTCGTTTTTAAATTAAACACAGAAACTCTTAATTATTACTTAACCCCTTGGCTGTCGACGAGATTTCCACTGTTTTGGCCAAAAGTGTGTTGTAAATTCTTTTTAAATGAAACTTCGTATCCTAAGGTTTTAGGGATCGCTGATTACGAATCCAAGGTCCGTTTTTCAAAATTCAAAATGACGGTTCAAAATTACTAAAAATAGGCGGACTGGCTAGAAATAATGTAATTTAAATTTTAATTAAAATTGATACTCAATTTATTAGGTATCAGCTTAATTTTTAATTTTGATAATGTAAATTGAGATTTTTAATCAGAAAGGCTAAAAACTGATGAGCAGTGAGTTCCAAGCAAATCCATACAATTTTGCACCATGATTATAT
This sequence comes from Leptopilina myrica (nomen nudum), assembly GCA_032872475.1. Classification (NCBI taxonomy): domain Eukaryota; kingdom Metazoa; phylum Arthropoda; class Insecta; order Hymenoptera; family Figitidae; genus Leptopilina; species Leptopilina myrica (nomen nudum). Next base: position 6,098,752 of record CM065467.1, on the reverse strand, counting down.
CACATTGAAGTCGCCATTTTGAATTTTGAAAAACAGACCTCGGATTCGTAATCAGTAACCCCGAAAACACCCCGAATTAAGGTTTTCAGGTATATTGGATCAATTTTTCAAAATAATGTTTGCCCTATTAGATCCGCCATTTTGAATTCGTGTTCAGCGACCCCAAAAACCCCCAAGTAACCAATTTCAGCGATTTTTAAGAAGTTTTAAACCACCTTTTTTAAGTTGCGCATATATGCGTCAAGAGCACTTTTGGCCAGTTTTAAATCCGCGCATATATGCGTCCGCGACAGTCAAGGGGTTAAAAACAATGCAAACATCACTTTAAAATTTTTTGCTACTTAAGTACATTTTTTTGGAGACTTTGGAGATGCCACATTTATTTTTTTAAGATAAAAATATTATTATTATAATTTTTTATTTATATTATATTAATTAATTTATTAAAATCGTTATTTATTATTTATTATAATTTATTATTATTAATTACAACTTATTATTATTTATTATTAAAAAGAAAAATTATTTTTATAATTCAAGGACACATTCACAGAAGAGGAAATTTGTGAATTAATGGTGATTCTTATGGTACCTACAGAGTCTCTAGCAACAGCAACTGTAAAAAATTCGCCTTTCAAAAAAATGGTTACTTACGGGTAAAAGTTTATTATTGTTATTATTCATTTTTATTTTTCACTTTGTTTACGAAATTGTAAAAATAAAATAAATTTTTTTGGCACGTTATAGACTGAGACAAATTGTTGAACATGGAAATGCAGAGAAATTAAAACGTATCTGGCAATATAAAAAACCAACGTGCCCAGAAAGTTTCAGTTCAATACCAACACCGGTTGTATTAACAGATTTTTTCCCACTGATATTTTTAATATCAACTGCATCGGGTCTAGCCGTATTTATCATGATACTTGAAAATGTAATGAGAAAAATTCTCTATAAATAATTTATTATTGATATATAATTGACAAATGGTCAAGAATGTTTGACTCCTAGAATTAAATAAATATGAAAAGAACATTTTTACTGCATTTATAATATAATATATTTGTATTGTTTATTTACTTTTCTTATTAATATTGTTATTATTTTACATCATATATATATTTGTTTACTTATTTATTTAGTAATTTGTTTATTACATATATTTACTTATTTAATTCTTTATTCAATTAATTTTTTATTTCTAATACTTTTGCATTCAAAAAAAAATTCAATATTTACACTGGAGACTTCGAAGAGAGGACGGCGTTAGTCTTAGACTACTTTACGAAAAAATATCCTTGACGCCGCGCCACCTTCACGTCAAACAAATATCTCCAAATTATGAAGAGCTTTTAGACTGAATTTTTTTTAAATTGTAGGTCTCATCTGCGGACATAAAATGAGAGAACTTTGAGATAGATTAATAAAGTTTAGCTATATATTTTTTTATTTTTAATTTTTAAAAAAAACGTTTTTTGCCCATAACTTTAAAAAAATATTAGGACACCTATGAAAGTTTTATCTAATTCTGTAGAGTTTTTTTAGACCCATATTTTGAGACCTCAATGAATATTTTTCGTCCACATTTACCAGAGATATTAAGCTTTAAAAAATCAAAAATTTTGGAAGATAAGACTTTTTCAAAAATTTTGTTGAAAAATGTAGAAGTACGCTCGGGTCGCAAAGTTTCAGTACATTTGGACTTTTGCTTGTAAATGTTCGCTTTACTTCAAATTCAAATATTTCTGTAAAAATAGGTGCTACAGCTATCAAACTAGGATAATTTTAAAGCACAATAAATTTAGAGTCAAATAGGCAAAAAAATAACCAATTTAATATTGTAAATTTGAAAATATAATTCTTTAAAGATAGAGATTTTTTATGAAAATTGCGATTTCGTAATCTGGAGTTTAAGCGAACGCCAATTAATGAAAAAATGTCTTTAAGATTTGACAGTTTTACAATATAATGTACAAATTTCAATCTTTAATTCGAGACCAAAATCTTTTAAAAGTATTCAGTATTTGCCTTAAATTCTGTTAAATAATTATTCTTGCTTTCTAAAGTTTTCAAGGAATATAAATTGCAAATTCGTCATTTCTGTTCACTTGTTTTATCAATTAACCAAATTTTTGAAAAATGTGCATCTCTTTTTTATTGTAAAATTTTAAAAATTGCACCTTGAAATAAAATAAGTAATAATGCGAGTTAAAATTTGTAATATTATAAGAAGAGGGATAAATTTCATGTAAATAATTTAAATTTACTACAGTCAAGAGGTTGAATATTTTTTATAAGTGTGGTTAATTGATAAAACAAATGAATAGAAACGACGAATTTGCAATTTATGTTCTTCGAAAAATTTAGAGTAAGAGAAATTATTTTTATACAATTTGAAAAAATACTTCATATTTGTAAATGATTTTTGTCTAGAATTAAAGAATGGAATTTGTACTTGTTATTATACAACTGTCAAGTCTTAAAATAATTTTTTTTTCCAATTGGCGTTCGCTTGAACTCCAGATTCCGAAATCGCAATTTTCATAAAAAATCTCTAACTTTAAAGAATTATATTTTCAAATTTACAATATTAAATTGGTTATTTTTTTGCCTATTTGACTCTAAATTTATTGAGCTTTAAAATGATCCTTGTTTGATAGCTGTTGCATCTATTTTTACAGAAATATTTGAATTTGAAGTGGAGCGAGCATTTACAAGTAAACAATCAAAATGTACTGAAACTTTGCGACCCGAGTGTATCTATGAAACTATCATTATCATCTTATAGAGCGTTAAAAACGCTTCCATTGACTTATTTTTTAAGCTAATTCGATTAGAAATAAAGAAGTTATTTATATTTAAAAAAATAGAAATTGTGATGGAGATTTAAAAAAAATTCAATGTGGAAGTAACTTTAAAAAGTTGAAAAATACCATTTTCCAAATCATTTTTAAAATTTGAAAAAAATTATAGTCATAATATACCATAAAAATCAAAATCGCTTATGTATCAAAACTGAATTTTTATTCAAATAAAGAGAAAAAAATATTACACCAATTGAGAATAATAGTTCAAAATTTATACGTTATTATTATTAACATCTCTATGAGAAAGAAAAATGTTCATGAAATATATAATCCTCGATCTTAATTATTTTGTAGTAATGGAATAAGTATTCGTTTCGCACAGACATTTTAAATTCAAACTAAAATAAGAAGGATAATTCCTTTGTCATTCTGTAGATATCGTCTCTTCTCTGCCATGACACTTTCATTATAGAGTTTTTGGGTGTTTCGTGCAGATTAAAAAAATTCTCGTGTCAAAGAATTTACATTTCATGTGCTTTTAAAGCGTTCTTGAACAATGAATTCGTCGTCGGATGTATACTGGAGTCCTAAAAAACGGAGGAGACAACATAGCAGTGATCATTTTCTGAAAAAATTGGAGAAATCAAGAAACAAAGTTAAACGACGCCCATCCATGTCCTCAAGTAGCATCTCATCCTCTACAGAAAGAGGATCAAGGTATTTTGGCCAAAGAACTGGGAATAGTGAGAGTTAATGCAGAGAAGTCAAAACGGCGAGCATGGCTCACGAGGTACGCCACGCAAAAGGAACAGGTGCAATGGTTCTCTTCTCGACAGGAATATATACGACTTAGTGAGTGAGAGCTGTGTATCATCACACGAAACACCCGACGAGCAGATCTCGAGCAGTCCGTCTCTGGATGAAACAGATACTCTTGCTCACGAAACGATGCAATCCAACAAAAATGAGCCTAAAACAATGCATAAAATTAATAAACCGGCGTCAGTGGAAGTCGATAAAGCAGATCTACAAATTATCAGGTTTTTTAAGGGAGTGTCCAACATGAAACTTCAGGCACCGAATACGACGCAACATGGAATCCGCAGTTAGTGTTAAATCATTTGATAACGTTTGTAACCCGAAAAAATTTCTTTAACTGAGTTAAAATGAACGCATATATTTATGAAAACAAATTGATTAAAAAAAAGAAAATTAAAGAAAACTTTAGGTGACCAAAGAACGATTGAATGGTGTAAAAAAAAGAATTTGGCGCCAGTCCTAAAGAACGATAAAAATAAAAATAAAGAATAAAATTTGATCAATAATCAAAAAAATCTAAATTAACAGGCCTATTAATAATGATTTACCTTACCAATGTTAAACTCGTTAGCGACGACCCTCCAGAAGATAAATGTAAATAAATCACGATTGAAATAGATAAATTCCAATAATAATTAATGAAAAACTTTATGGATAACATCCACCATCAGCGATTAACTTTTTCAGAATAAATAAAGTTCGTTGTTTACTAACCTCCTAGGGAATTCGTTGCCAACGTAAAGAGATTAACATCACAATTAATAGATACAAAGCACGACATTAAATGGAATTCTGATTAGTTAATAAAAAGGGAAGGAAAGTTTCTTGCGTTCCACGACTGTGATTGGATAGATGAAATGTATCGATATTTGAATTCTTAAAATAATCTTCTTAATAAAATCCATAGAAAATTCCATATATCCTTCTATTAAATAATAAAAATTCTTCGAGAAGTAATTTTCTTGACGCTAGATGTTATATGCTCCAAGTATTAATGTTGGTAATTCCAAAAGACTAAAGGACACTTATGCAAAAGGCTGGTCATTGACTATCTTTCAATCGCCAAACTAACAGAACATCCAGCAACATTAATTAATAATACGGGCTTCGTCTTCACGCAGCAATAAGAGTTCCAAGCAACGATTCGAAAATAAAAAGAAACTTGCCAAAGTTGAATAATCTTGAACATTTCACCAGGGAACGAAATTATGAATATTAGCTAGATACAGAGCTGTAGAAGTGAGATGTAGAGCTAGAGAATAAATGACATTACAAGAGAATTCAAACAGTTGGGTACGTCCAAAATAGGTAGATTTCCACTTTATCGACATCAGATAATAGTTTAAAATACGTAATTCAAATAAGATAAATATAATTTCCAATAGAATTTTTCATAAATATAGTTATTGATTAATAGGGTTTAAGATTATTTTGGATTGTAAACAGGAATTTTGAGGTTAGGTTTCAAGAATCCAGTTTCCTTTCATCTCCAGGAAGTTGACTCAGGATCAGGGAGTTTTACATAAATTATTAAAAGGAAATAATTACAATTAATATTTATACAATAATCTAATATTTGTTTGTCCAGAATCTCAAATAAAAGTAGGTCGTTAATTGTGTGACGAAATTAACGAAAGTAAATTATAATTTGAAATAAAAGATGTGAGTTGTAAAATTAGTAATTTTATATAGGTTACAAACATTGCATAAAATCAAATTGGAATACATAAACGTCACTTGCGAAAAAATCATACGAATAAAAATACCTGATAAAATTAAAACAGTAAAACTTCTGGCAGGAATAGGAAGAAGCCACTGCTCAACAAACCGTTTTTCGAAAAACAACCACAATAATGTGTGGCGATACACTCCAAGCATATATAGAAGGGACAAATGCACTGAGGACAGAAAATACGGCTAATCAAAAATTATTTTTATGTTACCAAAAGCCACACAAGGAAGCCACTGTGCACTCGATTAGAAGGTGGATAAAACAAATCTTTAACGAAAGCGGAGTGGACTCGGATTTCACAACATACTCGACAAGACATGCATCGACTTCGGCCGCGCACAGAAATGGAGCAAATATAGAAACCATAAGACAAGTGGCTGGATGAACCGATCAATCGAAAACTTTTGCGAACTTTTATAATTTATCATTAAGGTAAGAAAAATCATTTGCCAAAGGGATTTTCGGAGAAAATGATTCAGATTAATTTTTCATTTTTCTTTATAATTTTCAATTTATTGTTAATTCCCTTTTTTCTTAAAAAATTGTGCATCCTTTTGTTAAGCGCAATATCGAGTTAAAAAATTCAGTTGTTTCTAATTGTCTCAACTATGTTCAAATGTTAAACAGTAAAAGTATAAAACAAATAAAGCAACACAGACTACAAAATCACACCAATTATATCTTTGAATAATAAAGCAACACAGACTACAAAATCACACCAATTATATCTTTGAACAACTACAAAATAATTGATTTCGAGGACGAGGACAATTGAAAGATTGAACGAACTTACCTGAGTGAAGTTCTATCCAAATTATGCTAACTGCCTCGTCCGAAGAGATCAAACACACCAAAATCCTGTAAAATCCTAATTTAATTATTTATTTACTCACAATACTGTCTGTTTTGGTAGAAGCTGATATGACATTAAATTTTTAAAATGTTTCCATTTTCTTCTTTACTATTTTTTCCATTTTCTTAAAAATATTTTTTCTAATTTTTGTTTTTCTTAAAATAATACATTTCAGTTGTTATTTAACTTATCATTGTTACGATATACATGAACTATTACATAGATTATTCTAAGAAGTATTTAACATTTATCTTATAGCTTATTTCCGTGTTATACTCTTCAATACAATATAATATTTGTAATTTTCAAAATAAGCGGTATTAAAATTCCCCAATGAAATGTTCTATAGAATAATTATTTGCTATTCGACAACTTGAGAAACTGTATATAATCATCTTCTTCACTTAATAACATAGTAATAATAAAATTATTTTTCATTTCTACAAATAAATCTTACTAGATTCGAAAATTATTGATTCGTGCCGAAACACGAATAGTAATCGTGAATTAATATTTAACTCACTTTTCGATTCGGTCACAAATAACAGTAATTTATAACATTGTACCGGTTTTGAATGATATTTCTTAAGATTCCTCGTAGGCATAATATTTCCACTGATATATTCGTTGAAACGAGTCTAGCAAATAATTTGTTTAATAAAGTGAATTGAATTGAATTTTAAAATTATTTTTTTAAGTTTTTTAATTTTTTACTGAAATTAATTATTTTCAATTTGCCTAAAAATTAAAATGTTTAACATTTTTTTAATATAAAAATTCTTCTATCTGTATTATTAATTTTAAATTAAGTATTAAAATATATTTTTCCAATTTGAATAAAAATTATATTTAATATTATTATTTAATAAAAAAATGCTTGTCTTTAGTAGTTTAATTCAATATCAGCATTAAAAGAATACTTTTCTAATTATATGTAAAAATAAATTAATGAAATACATTTTTGTAATTAAAATGAAAAAATTATGGAAATAAAAAATTGTATCTAAATAATTATACTTAGAAAGCAAATTAATGTATTGACATTTCTATCTGATTTATAACTTTTTTTAAATATAACAATGAATAAAATAAAACTATTCACTTTCGTCACAATATTTTCAATATGTTCTCTAGTTGCAAGTGACGAACTCAATTCTCTCTTTGTTAGAGATTATTTTTTAAATAAAGAAATTAATCAAGTAGTAGCGTTTGCATGTTGGAGTTCACCTGGTAATATTATTTTACTTAATAATTATTCATTATAATATTAACTAAATATTTTCACTTTTTTTCTTATATATTTTTCTCTTTGCTTTCTATTCGCATTTATTTTTATTTTTCTCTTCTATCTCTCCGCTCGAATTTTTTATTATTTAATATATTTATAAATTTGTTAATATTCATTTTTTTCTGTCAGCTTTTTATGATTGTATTTATTTTTTCAATTTATTGATATTTATTTAAATTTTTTTTTATCGTGTAAATTATTTTAGTTTATTAATACAAAAAAAGTAAAAATTCAAATTAAATGCTAATCTAGAAATAATTCAATTCGTCCGCCTAATGATGGAGTCAAACATCAAAATTTCTTATATTGATGATTACGAAAAGCAAAACATGCAAATAGCAATGAAAGTCAATTATTACAAATTAGGAGTTTTTTTGGATCTTGATTGTCCACAAGGAGAAGATATTTTTACACAGGTAAACAGTATTATTAATAAATAAATAAATTGCATTATTCAAATAATTTACAAGAGAATTTTTTAAAAATTTGCTATACAATTTTCTTTATTTTTAAGTTTTCTTTGATTTCAAAATTTTTGGTTATCTTTAAAACTTTAATTTTCTTTGTGTAAATTGTATTCTTAATTATTAAATAATTATTTAAAATACAATAATAATTCTTTATCCTGTTAGAGATGTTTTATAAAATTTTACTAAATTGATTAATATAAATAAAAATAATAATCTCTTTTTATTCACCAATTCAATTGCTTCACTTCGTTTACGAGAGAATTTTCATGCCTTCTATGACAGCAATTTGAGGAACTCTATTGGCTCCAAGTTAAAAAAATTCAAATTTGAAAATAAATAAATTAATATTGATAGTACATTTATATTAATATAACTATAATAAAAGAAATAATTACTTAAAAAATAATTCTGTAACTTTCTATAAAAAAATTTGTTTTTCCTTTCAGTTTGCAACAGTAAATAATTTACCATTCAACGTATCATATTTTTGGCTGACAATTATAAAATCGGATAAATTTCCAACTGAGACAGTTACTAATCTTCCATTGACAGTTGCATCCGAATTGACAACGACACTTATTCATGAAAATAAAACTTACGTCATGTACGACGTTTACAATCACAGTTATCGTCACGGTGGACGCATTAACATAACTTATATGGGCTTTTGGAACGAAAATAATGGAATAAATATATTTTTCAATCAATACAAATATAAACGTCGTGGAGATTTTCACGGACTTGTTTTAAATTTCTCAACAGTTGTGAGTTCTTAATTTTCAAGGTGTCATTTTTAAATACTTCAGTTTTAGATATTAATAAATGTTTTAAAATTCTTTTTAAAATATAAAAAAGAAGAAAATTATTTTTTTAATGTAAAACACAGTTTACAAATACTCCGAGACCGGATTTGAAGACCTACATGACAACATCAATTAATCCACATTTAGATCCTGTGGGTCGATTTCAATATGAATTGGTGAAACAATTAAGCGATATGTACAATTTCACGTAATTATTATTATTTATAATATTCATTTATATAATAATCACCCAAGGTGTACTAAAATTTACAATTAACAATTTTAAAACAAAAAATTTATTTATTCAAGTGTTTAATTATTTATTTATTTACTCATTCTTCTTTTTAAAATATTCTCATTACTTTTTGTTAAATACGAGATAGTATACCATTATTTATTTAATTGTTTTTTTAATTTTTTCCTGAATAAATAAATTTTTTAATTTTTTACTTTTTATAAATTAGTAAAAAAATTAGAGTATTTATTTATTTATGAATTCTACTGAATATCTTTATTAAAATAGTTATTTATGTAATTGTTTATTCATTTACTTATTTATTTAAATATTTAAAAAGTTATTATTAGCACTTCCTGTTAAATAGGAGAATATATGTCGTTACTTATTTCTTTAATTGTTTATTCAATTATTGATTTATTTATTTATCCTTAGTGTTTATTTAGTCTGTTTATTTATTATTATGTTTATTCATTTATTTATTAATTTAATTCTTTATAATAATTTTCAAACAATAAAATTTATTTATTTACGAATTCTACTGAATTTTAAAATATATAAGTTTACGTAATTCTATTTTTAATAATTTATAGAAAGTCATTATCATTCGGTTTTCAAATATTAAATGAGAAAAAAGCTATAAATTTTCCGAATCAATGTAACAAAGTAATTAAATATCTTAAATAAGTCTCTATAAGCTCATGGGCTTCATATGTATCGACAGCACAGCTGCGTTAATATAGAAACCTGCTTAATCTGAAAAATATTTTCGAAATTAATTAATAATTTCAAAATTATCAAAGAACTCAGAAAAAAGCGGTAGCATGGTGGGATACGAGCCCACGACCTTTCTATTGTCGGTAGACTGCTCTGACCACTGAGCTACATGCACCCCGAGATTCTCCAAGTTCCATGAACTTAAATTAAATTTTAATTAAAATTTTTTTAAATTAAATTTTATATTTATATATACATTATTATTTATATGTCAATTTTATTTTTTTGAATTTAGGTCCAAAAGTTCTTTAAATTTCCGTCTAGGGCATGAAAACTCTCTCACCAGAATTTTTGATAAATATTTTTTACTTTTAGTATACACATGACGGTGCACAAATCTTGGGGATATGTAGAAAAGGAAAAAGTAAGTGGACTTATAGGCGATTTATACGCAGGAATTGTTGATGTTAGTGCAGTAGGCTTTTATTTTAATAAGGCCAGATTGTCAGTCACCGATTTTACCGTACAAACATATTACGCTAGGTAAATTTTTATTCAACAATTATACCAAGAGTATTTTATTATTATTTTAATGTATAATTATAAATTATTTCTATCATTACTATTGTTATTTTAACCCTCCATCCGTCGCATGGTAAGAAGCTTTCTCACCCAGTTTCTTTTTTTATTTATAACTTTTAATATACAAAAAATTATAATTTCATATTTTCAGTACCTTTCACAGCACTCTTCTAAAAAACAATATTTATAACTTTTAATATACAAAAAATTATAATTTAATATTTTCAGTACCTTTCACAGCACTCTTCTTCTTTATATTAAAACAATTTTCGTGTTTTTTTATATTTTTATTTCTTCTTATTGCTTTTAAAAGCAGCAAATCTCGAGGATTTTTGACGCGAACTGAAGACACTTCTCACCGTGCGACTGACCGCGTATACTCGATTTCATTTGTCATTAATTTTTTACTTAAATAATTAACAGGAAATAAAAGTTAATTCTACTGTTAATAGGTTGCTTATAAATTCTAATGAACATTCCAAAAATATTTGTCATATTTTAACAATTTTAGATTAATTTATGATCAGTGAGAAGTTTGCTCACCTGAGACATATCGCGTTACAAAAAAATGCGACGGATGGTGGGTTAATAATATTTATTATTAATATTCTTTTATGGCTATTATTTTTTTGTGCTTCATTAGAGCAATAAATGAAATAAAGAAAGAGCGAAATAATTTTTGTTTCGTCTTTATTTAATTCATTTTTCATTACTATTATTATAAACATTAATATTCTTATTTATTATTATAATATAATAATAATAATAATAATAATAATAATATAATAGAATAGTCGAGATTGTCATTTTTTTATATTGAAAAATCGCACTGCTTATTGTGAGTGGGGATAGCGTGTGTGTGCGCGCATTTCGATCTTGAAACAAGACAAGAAAATAAAATTAACGTTACACCGGTTTTTTTCTTTCCCAATAAAAAATATTTCGTTTTTTCTTTATTTAGATAAAAAAATTCCACTAATTTAAAATATTTTTCTTTTTATAATAAATTAATTCATTTTAAGCACTATTTGTATCAAATGGAATTGTTTTTGTAAGCCAGTATATATTTACTACATAAAATAAATAAATAAAAATTCTACTAATTACTAATTCTGTTTTTGTCTTTGTCAAATAAAAAAAAATCCACTAATTCCGACAGTCCAGCGCTATTATTCCGACATCCAAAGAAAAATAAAATACACAACATATTTATAAATCCATTTGAAGATAATGTCTGGTTGGCAATTTTGACATTTGCAATTATTTTTTGGGTCTTATTATTATTTATGATTGAAAGTGAAAGGAAGTTTGAAAAAAATAAATCCGAAATTAATGGCTTGTACACGAATAAAAATACGGCAACATTTCTTGTCGTAATGGCCGCTATTACTCAACAAGGTTTGCTATCATTTTTATCTTTAAATAAAATTAAATATTAAAATGTAATAAAGATTTAAAAAACTAAAACTTTTAGACTCAAACGATATTCCTAAATTTTATTCCAATCGAATATTTTTCGTCTCAACATTCCTTTGGGGAATGTTACTCTTCCAATTTTATTCCGCAAGTATCGTGGGATCACTTTTGGCCGAGCGTCCTCGATTTATTAATACAGTTTACGATTTATTAAAATCTGATATCGAAATTGGAATTGATGATGTTATTTATAATCGCAGAGCTATTGAAGTAAATATTTACATTTTGCAAAATTATTTGTTCCACATTTGCAAATGTACTCTGTCAATTTTAATTAGTAACAATATTTAGTATGTTGAATTTAGCGGCTGACATTTTGCTTTCGAATTTTATAGTAAGCTTCACAAATATAAATTAGTAGAAATTACTATTTTTTTAATAGTAATTTTAAATTAGTAATATTTTATTAATAATATTTTTCAAGAGTAAACTTGTAAAATGTACTACTAAGTAGTAATTTCTACTAATTTATTTAGTAGTAAATTAGTAAATTTTAATTTTCCTACTAAATAGTCAATTCTACTAATTTATTTAGTAATAAATTAATTATCAGTAAATGTTATTAATAAATAGTAATTTTTCAGCATCCACCTGACAATAGATGTCGAGCTTTAAAAAAAAGAGTCGAGGAAAACACAAGAAAGGGAAAACGCTCTTATTTTAACAGTTCTGAAGGTTTGAGTCGAATGAAAAATGGACAATTCGCATTTCTTGTTGACGTTGCAATAGTTTATAAACATATAGAGGTATTTTTTATAGAAAAATAATAATCAAAACTATACAATTTTTAATTTAAATTTTAAAAAAACAATTTTTGTCGCTTATAAAAAAGGAAACTTTTACTGAAAACGAAATTTGCGAACTAACAGAAATCAAAGCCTATGATGGTGAGGAACTTGGTATTGTCACCAGTAAGCGTTCACCATTTAATAAAATGATCGTCTATGGGTGAGAATTATTAAATTAATATTAATTAATAAATATAAATGATTTAAAATAAATTATTGACTAATAAATAATAAATATTATAAGAAATATATTATAATAAATTTGATACTTATAATATTACATTAATTAATTCTATATTAATATTAATAATATTTTTTAATTTATTTATTATTCAATTTAAAGTGGGGATAGCGTGACGCAATATGTGAAGATGCGTGCGCACACGCTGGAAGGGATAGCGTGTGTGCGCGCATTTCTAAAGTTTCACTAACTTTCCAAATCGAAATCCCTACTTACAGGGGTGAATTATATTAGTTAAGTTACAGACTAATTAATTGAAAATTAATAAATTAATACAGAATTATTATTGAATTAATTAATTAAAGTGTTTTTTAAAAATAAAAACTTATCTGAATTGAAATTGTTATCATATATAACTAAATCTTATTTTCACTGATTCAATAGTATAATATTTGTCTAATAAAGTTGTAAATTAATTAATTAATCCCCAGTAGCACGTAATATTGCAGCGATATTGAAAACATTGCCTTAACATTACCAATATTGCCTCATTGTTGTGGCAAATTGTTGGAATGTTCCCAATATTACGTGATACTGGGAATTTAATTACTTATTAGGTGAATCCACTTTTAGGTCAGAATTTCTCAAACAGATCACCAAATTTTAAATTGTTTATATATTTTTTTTTAAACTCAAAGTTAACAATTTACAATATTTTTAGAAAAAATCATGTTTTTTTTATTTTTTCATTGCAAATGATTGGAATCAATTTAAATTAGTCCAGATGACCACCAGACAAATAATAATATATAATACAATTTATTTAAATTGTTGCAAACAATTTTAATTAACAAATAGATAACTTTGGTTCTTTTTTAGAAACAAATTTTTTTGCAGACAAATTTATATTTAGTGTGGTATTATATTGTTTGATAATCTCATATATTCTAAAACAAAGAAAATTCCTTTCATATGTATTGGATAATTTTTAATTCGATATAATATACTTTGTGTTGTTTTTATTTGTTTGGATTTATAGTTTTAGTGTGATATTATATTGTTTGATAATCTCATATATTCGAGAACAAAGAAAAAAAACTATCCAATACCTATGCAAAGAATTTTCTTTGTTTTGGAATTTATGAGATTATCAAACAATATAATATCACACTAAAATTATAAATCCAAACAAAATAACAGCACAAAATTTATATTTATTTAAGTAATCTATGTCTATTCTAATAAAAAATGATTTTAAATTTAAAAATTATTATTGTTATAAATAATTATTATAAACAATATTCTAGTTTCTTAGACATTTGTAAATATTTTAGGCATTTTTTAAACATAAAATGTTTATAAAATATACATACATTCTTTCAAAAACTATAAAAATTTGTTAGCACAAACAATTGTTAATAACAATAATAATTTTTGAATTTAAAATATTTTTTTATTAAAATCGACATAGATTACTTAACTAAATATAAATTTGTCTGCAAAAAAAAAATTTGTTCATAAAAAAGAACCAAAGTTATTTATTTTTTTTTAAATTTAATTATAATAAATTAAATGAATTAAATTTATTAATTTTATTAATGGCATTTGATGCTTTTTATGACGTCACAATTTGTGCAAAGCATGTGTTTTAAAATTGTGGCGCATTATGGTTTAAATAGCCTTAATGTATTAAATTATGAAAATGATAAATAAATGAATATAATATTGCTATTGTATTATAAATTATTATGAAAACACAAATAAATCATTCAAAAATTAAAATCAATTTCACTTGCTCTGCGAGAAATTTTAATAAAAGTTAAGCATTCCAGGGTATGACTAAAAAATAGGATGGGTATCTCAGTTTGTTTACATTCAATTTTTTCCTCTTTTTTCTAAAAAAAACAGATTGAGAAAATCCGTAGCTGGAGGAATAACGAGACGTCATCGAACAATTTGGTATCCAAGACGACCACAATGTCCACCAGGTCACAGTTCAAAACCAGTTCCTGTCGAATTTGGCGAATTTAGTTCAGCAATTCTTCTACTATTTGGAGGATTAGGCGTCGCTGCATTTATTCTCATAATTGAAAAAATTATTCAAAAAAAAAATTCACAACCTATTTTACCAACGGAAAATAATTCTCAACCGGAAACAAATAATCCCTCACCTCTTCACTCTTGAAAATTACTTTAATATAAAAAACATTTTCAAAAGAAATATTTCTCTAATAAATTAAATATTATTTGAATAAAACACAAAATTCTTTTTCTCTCAGTTCAGTATTTGAAATTAAATTCAGAACTGGAAAATTGTGGAAATAAATATAATATAGATTACTTTTCAAATTATTTAGATAATAAATTTCTTCTTCTGCAATGTGCCGTAATTAGGTCACATTAGCAAAGTCGTTTCTGGTTTTACAAGTTCAGTGGCTTTGGTGTAATGAAAATTAAAACTTTGAGAATGCACCGATATTTAACCTAAAACATTCACCGGGTTATTTTTTATCTTTTCACATATATTAGACTATTTTTAAACTAATAATTAATTTAAAGAAACATTTTAATTGATCAGTAAACTAATTAATTAATTTATTAGCAAATTAATTATTTAATTATATCTTTTCTAAACCAATAAATTATTTTACCTTAAATTATTTGTCGTTTAAAGTTTAAAATATTTGTATAGTATTCATTAAAAAAAATCAAGTAGAAAGAAATTTATTACATTATTAATGAAGAATTTTTATTATTATTACAGAATTATTTAATAATCCTGTAATTGATCTACGTGGCTGTTGGATTTATTTAAATAAAATAAAATTATTATACCTAATAATAAGAGAATAAGTTAATTTCATTCCTTTTCTGAACTCAGTAATTATTTTATGTGAAAATAATTGTCATTTCAAAATATTTTTTACAGATTAGAATTTTTTTGCAAATTATTTTCGACAGATTATGGTAAAAATGTAAAAAAATATTTAAATAATTATTTTCTCTTATGGAAAAATAATTTGAAAAAAAAATTTTTAAATGCAGTCTTGGAGGTAATTAATCACTTTATTTATAAAATAGTTTTTTAATTGACGGCTATAAAAAGAAAACAACTTTTAATAAAGTACAATTTACTTCGTCATGGGATTTCTTCAATTGCCAACAATTATTAATTTGATTTTTCCGGATAAACAATAATTCCAAGAAAACTATTCGAGAAGCTTCTTTTCATCTTTCAATCACTTAATTAACAATATTGCAATTACTTAAGTAATAAATTATTCTCAATACATTCAAAAATAATACAAACATAAAAAAAGGTTTTTTTCCAGATGTTAAAAAGGAATAGAAGAAATTATTTATTTATTTATAAAAGTGACAAGATGAAAGTAAGAATGTTACTTTAATGTAAAATCTAAACAATTTCCGTGTAAAGTAAATAAATAAGTTTCCAAATTTGTTATTAAAATGAAATTAGTTTGATGGAAAAAATTATTAAACAAATTCAAAAAAACGAAGAAATATTAAATTTGTTGTATTAAAAAATTATCTACACTTTCCGCTTAAAAACAAATAAATAAAGAATGAATCATAAAAATAGTAAAATAAATATAAAAAAGCCCGAAAAAATTTTTTTTTCAATAAAAACTATCTAAGAAATCAAAAAATATTTTTTTATTAAGAAACTATTTTTAGTAACCGTTTAAACATAAATAATAAAGGGAAATAAATAACAAAAATAATTTCAAAAAAACTATCCAAGAAACCAAAATATATTATTTTTATTAGAAAACTATTTCCACTGCTCGTATGAAAATAAAAAATAAATTAAGATAATCCTCCAAAAAAAACCCAGAAAAATTTGTCTTCTTCAATTTCTTATCATTAACAAAATGTTAATTTTTCCATATTCGAAAAAGTAGATCACGACCTTGATTCTAGAAAAGGAAAATAATTTTTCCCTCCTTGATATTTGTATAAATCCTCGCAAAGAATTATAATAACAATTATTATATATATTTGGTTTGCTATAAATAATTTTTTTTCTCTTTTTGCTCATCATCATCATGATACAAGAAGAAAAAAAATCCGCTTTCTTTTATAATAGAAAAAAAAATAATGAAGAAGCCTTGATAAATAATGTTAATAACCGGATCAAAATTGGATCGTCAGGAAAGTGGAGGAAGTTCTACTACACTATAAAGTTCAGAGCGCAATGTTTTACTCGCATTTATATTATTTATGTGCAAGATGAATGTGCGTTTATTTACGTTTGCGTTAATTTTGTGTCTTGTATTTTTATTGACCGGACCACGTGACACTTATGGATATTTGTGGCCAAAACAAAATACATACATGACCCGATGGGACAAAGTTAATCTCAATGAAATTTTAGACAGCAAACGACTTTTGCAATATTATTTCAATTGTCTCATGTCCAAGGGACCATGTCCCCCCGATGGCATGGAATTGAAACGTGAGTTTTTTTTGTTTGGAAAAAAATTCTCTTTACAAAAAAATGTTATTTTACAATTCTTTGAAAAATGTTCTGTATTTTCTAAATTAGATTTTATTTTTTTTAATTTTCTCTTATTTCTTTTATTTACTGATTTTTAGGTCATTATCAGTTTTTTATTTTAATTCACTGTTTACTATTTACTATTTTGATTCACTATTTTTTTGGTTAGAAATTTTTATTTACTCATTTTTAATTTACTATTATTTTTTTATATTTTTGTTTTGCTGCTTATTCATTTACTAATTTTTTATTTTCTACATTTTTATTTACTATTTGTTTTGTTTACAATATTTTAATTTACTATCTGTTATATTACAATATTTTATTTATAATTTTATTATTTAGCACTTTTCTAATTATTATTCATAGAAAATGTTAACTTTCCAGTTAATATTCGAATTAACAAATAAATAAAGAAGAACACTGTAAAAAATACTATAGAAAAATAATAACAAATTTTAAAAGTTATACTAAAAAAAATTTTTTTCACAGGAGCTTTACCAGAAGCTTTGGCCAATGCTTGCGCTAAATGTACCAAAAGTCAAATTGAAGGATCCGTAAAAGTCATTAGATATCTCAGGTATTATTGAAAAAAATAATTAGTTAAATAATTTTTAATTATATTTAAACAATAATAATAATAAGAATAATATATTTATTGTTAAAATATTTTTTTTATTAATAAATAAATGAATTTATTTAGGTATTAGTAAATAAATATATTAATTATATTCCAATTATAATAAATAGTATAAAATAGTTATATTTAAAAAATTTTTTTCGTTAATTTTTTTGACTAATTTTTTTAATTATTTTTTTTTCTAGTAATAACATTTCAAATGGATGAGACGTTCAAGTTGATTTAAAAAAGAGAGAAATTGCATGTGACGTCATTTTAGACAAAGAACGTCATTATAAAAAAAAGAACAGGAAATGTTGTGCATGCCATGAACACTAATGATAAATACTTCGCAAGTGATTTGACCTGTTAGTATATAAATTTATGTGTATTTTGAGTTCTAATCAATTTTTTTCCAAACTTGAGATATAAAAATTTTCAATTTGAATCAAACATTGCTAAATGCAAAAATATATATTTTTATTTACATAATATTTAAACATTAAAATAAAATTTAAAAATATAAACTTAAAAAGTATATAATTTTAAAAAAGTAGAAAAAACGAATATAATGTTTAAAAAATGTGAATGAAAGTTTGAAAAAAATGTATGGTATTAATTCAATTTTCTTAGTATTCTTATTTCAATTTTCTTTAGTTGAAAATTAGGAATAATAATACTATTGATAATATTATAATAATAACATTATTAATTTTCGATTGTATTGAAAAAGAATTTTTTTCTTTCAGGGAATTCGAACCAATTAAATTTGAAATACTAGCTAATAAATACGATCCAAAGGGGATTTATCGACAAAAATACTTTGAACCACCGCCTGACAATAATGCAGCTTAAAAATTGTCTCATTTTCATTTAAAAAATACAACCCAATTTTTAAGAATTTATTTATAATAATATAGTTAATAGAATAATTTAATAATATAAAATATAAAAATATAATTATTATATATTTTTTATATATAATAATTAATAATTTATTTCAGAATATAAGTCTATTTTTATATTCAACTGTAGTCGTAGTCGTTAAGGCATTGAGTGTAATGTTGGAGTCAGGGGTTCGATTCTCCCTGTAGGTGATATTATTCCAACTTTGAAAATTCGGAAATTTAAATTCGAAATATATTTAATATTACCAAAAATTAGAAATTACTAATTAATCATATTTTCTACTCGAAAAAATTGTTTGAATTATTATTTTCTACTAAAAACAAATTGTTGAAATTATTTTCTATTATAAAAAATTGTTTAAATTATTTTCTACTGAAAACAATTGCTTATATCAGTTTCTACTAAAAAGTTTTCAACTCGAAAAAAATTGTTTTAACTATTTTGTATTCGAAAAAAATGTTAAATTTATTTCTATCTAAAAAAATTATTCACCTTATTTTTTATTCATAACAATTGTTTACATTAGTTTCGACTTAAAAGTTTTCTACTCGAAAAAAATTGTTGAAATTGCTTGCTACTAAAAAAATTGTTTAAATTATTTTCCACTAAAAAACATAGTTTCTAATGAATAAAAAGAAAATACAAAAAGAGTTCTATTTGTAAAAATTATTATTTACAATTTAATTACTTACACAGAGGTATAAATTATTTACATAATTTATTGTAAAGTATCTATACAAAAAAAAACAACTAAATTTTCATACGTGTATATCTTTACATTCTTCAACAACTCCAAACGTATCCTCAAATCGTTTTCGAATCGCACCAGTTGGATCTTGTTTTTTAAGAATTGCCAGCGATTCCTCTGGTCGTTTTATACAAACATAGGCTGCGTATTCTTTTCCTCGCGAAATATGAATAGGCAGGCATTTTTTGCAAAGCGTCTCCATGATTTCCGGTACAGCGCCTAAAAAATTTTTTTTTGTTAGTATTATGTATAGCTGTATAATTATACATAAAATACAATTTATAATTAAAATTATTTAAAGTTTATAATTAATTACAAATTTGGAACTATATTTATTATTTATTTCATTATGTGTAATAAGTAAATAATTGCAACAATAATTCAATTATAAAAGTACACGAAAATAATTACAATTATTACAAACAACTGCCTAATTAAAAAATGAATTCAATAACTACAATTAAATTGGCTTTTTTTATTTATTTTTATAAATTTATTTTTAGTTTGAACATTTTTATTTCAGTAATGAAGTAAATATAAACAATTAAAAACTATTATTATCAAAGAAAAATTAATTTTTATTAAAATAAAAACGTAAATGTGCAAATATAAAATATAATTATACAGAAAAAATAAAAAAATGAATAATTATAAAAAATTGTAACAATAGTGTAATTACAATATGTTTAGTGTTATAGTAGAAAACTAATTTACAAAAATAATTACTAACAAAACAATTAATAATAAATGAAATTAATTAATTATTAATTAATTAATATTAGGGTCAGCTGGGGTAAATCCGAACGCTTTTGGTAAGTTTCAACAATAACATAAGTTTTTTCTTTTAAAAGACAATACTTCCGGTATTCTGGTGCATGAAGTTGTTGCTTTACTTCCATAGAACAATTTTATGGGGTAGCAAAAATTTTTGATAAATTACAATCGCAGGAAACTTAGCGTTCGTATTTACCCCGATACTTTGCAACTTTCCTAAAATACCGGGGTAAATACGAACGCCACTGTATTTCAGAAAAATCTTAGGGAAAATAAATTTAAAGTATTGCAATTGTTAAACTTATATAAAAACTCAAAAAAAATATGATAATAAACCTATTACGTAATAATGCATCATATATAAATACAAAAATCAAACAGGTTAAAAATTAAAATGCGTTACACAATTAAAACCTTCAATAACTTTATCAAATCATAACCGAATTTTTGCAAAACTTGGTACAGAAAGTATTTTGGAGTGATTGAATGTAAATACAAAAATAAAAGTCAAATTTTTTAAATTCAAAATGGCGGATTCAATATGGCAGACTTTCCTAAAACTTATTTTTAAAAATGATCAAATTTGTTTGAATCTTGCCACTTGGGGGTTTTCGGGGTCGCTGAATACGAATTTGAAGTCAGATTTTAAAAATTCAAAATGGCGGATCCAATATGGCGGACGAAAATTAAAAAATTCATTGGATTCGCTCGAAAATCGTCACTTGGGGGTTTTCGGGGTCGCTGATGACGAATTGGGCATCAGAGCTTCATCGTTCAGAATGGCGGGTACAATATGATACACAAATTTCATAAAAATTCCTCTAGTTTTAGAAATTTTAATCCACTTCTTTTAATTTTTAAGTGATTTTTAAAATTTTGAGAAAGAAATTCGCTTTCGAGCGAATCCAATGAATTTTTTAATTTTCGTCCGCCATATTGGATTCGCTATTTTGAATTTTAAAAAACTAACTCTAAATTCGTAATCAGCGACCCTGAAATCCCCCGAGTAACGATTTTCGAGCGAATCCAATGAATTTTTTAATTTTTGTCCGCCATATTGGATCCGCCATTTTGAATTTTGAAAAACTGACTTCAAATTGGTTTACTAACGAGGATACATATAGAAAGAAAAACTTTTTTCTATGTACTTTTATAATGTTAAAATAATAGTGTAATCAAATAAAATCAATTTTGTGTGGCTCTGATATAAGAAAAAATTATTGAAAATACCGTTCGGATTTACCCCAGTTTTCCAATTTTCCGGGGTAAATACGAACGGTCTGATATTATTAATAAAAGTTAACAGAAGGCAAAAATCAAAAATAGTTTCTGTTCTAGTATTTATAACAAACAATTATAAATAATAAAACGAATTTTTAGCTTCTTTTTCTTCAAATACGAGACAAAGTACTGAAAGAGTGTCATCTTTGATTTTCAATCATTTTTGCAATACTCGTTATCTTTGTTTATGCTGTTGCTAATTAGCAAACGGAAAATGGGATAATACTTAGAATCTCTTGAAGAGGATCTAAGGTAAAAATTCTCATGTCTAACTTATTTTTTAAATTTTTAATTAAGCTGAAATAATTAGCGTTCGGATTTACCCCGCGTTCGGATTTACCCCGGCTGACCCTAATTAAATATTAAAAAATTGTAATTATTGTAATTATATCAATTAACAGTTGTATAAATAATTATACGAATAATTTTTTATCTTTCTTTATCTGACCATTAAATTATTTTTTGTAAGTTCATTTAATTATTGATTTTTACATGTATTTAATTGTTTTGTTGTTATTTATTTATTTATTTATAATACACTATTAATGCCTTTCGTTTTTGAATAAAAATTTACTATTTTATTATTCATTTATTTATAATTAATGAAATTATTTTGAAATTAAAAAGTTTTTTTTAAAAACTTACTTTTAACTTGTAGAGCTTCCTTGGGACATCCCTTCATTTTATCCGAAATAATGCATTCAGTGTATTTTTTAAACAATCGATCATTATCGACTATTGGTTTTATGTCAATCTCCACCCATCTTATTGGATAATGTTCTGCATCATCTGCTCCAACACTAATTAACATTGTCGTTGTTGTCATAACACAACCGATTAGAATAAAAGATAAAATTCCCATTTTAATATTTTATATTCTTTTTCTATTTTTATTTTGCCGATAAAATATTTTAAAAAAAGAAAGAAAACACTATTTTCTCAATGTCTATTGAGTGAGCGCTTAATCAAGAATGTCATTATTACAGGTGCGAAAGAGACTTATATACCTTGTGATTTTTTGAACTTGGAATAATTTTAAACGAGTTAACAATAATATTGACTTTATAGTGGAAAAAGTGGGAAGGGCACAAAAAAGCTGATAATCCAGACAAAAAAAATAAGAGGAGAGAAAAAAAAACAGTGTGTGATGACTTACGTCATTCGAGAGCATTTTAATTGAGAAAAAAGTGCAATACAATCATTAAATACTAATTTGATGAAAAGCTTTATATTAAACGAGGTGTTGACAGTCACACGAAATTTACATTTTTCACTGGAAGTTATCTCCTTTTTGACATTAATTACGTGTGATGAAACATTTCTAATTAAAGTTTTTTTTCTAATTCTTTCTCAATATTTTACGATTGTTGGGAATTTAATTTTTTCTCGTGCAGAAAATTTATTATAAATTTATTCCGTTTGTCAGAAAAATGAGTTTTTAATGTGTGAATTAAATTATAGATAATGTCGATTATTTGTATAAAAATAAAAATTGAAAAAAAATTATAATTAAATTAAAAATAAAGCAAAAATTAAAATAAAATTGAAAATATTAACATAAATATAAATACATAATATTTATTTCATTTTATTAAAATTATACTTATTATTTTCTATTTTTAAAGTAGAAAATAATTCCCAATCGTGAAGGATCGAACCCTTTCTCATTTTGTTATAAATCTAGTACGTTAATCACTAAACCATCTCACTGCTTTTAACCAGTGAAATAGTTAATTATATTTTATTATTTTATTATAATATATTTTTTAAATATATTGTAATAATAATATATATTACATTAAAAATGAAAATGTAAATTTAATTTTTTCAATTTTTATAAATAATTTAAACTGTTTTAATTTGTTTATAAAAATTTGCAATTCTCATAATGCAAAAAACTTAACATTTTTTTACAACAAATTTTGCAAATTTAATGTATTATTAAAATAAAAATATAAATATTTATACAATAAACATATTTTAATGACATTTGGACTCGAATTTTTCAGGTTAAAATATCACAAAAACAAATACAAGTGAAAAACTAGATTTTTATAATAAAAATAAAAACAAAGTGATTGACATGATAAATTATTATTCAAATTGTATTAACTCTTTTCGTGCAAGTCATTTAAATCGCAACGATAAATAATTGCTTTAAAAAAAGAATGAATTATATAACTATAAAAATTATTATATTGGATTAGAATAATTTTCTGCAAAAAAAAAAAAAAATTTCTGAAATTCTCTAAAAATTCTTTAGTTCTTTTTTACTTCAAATACCAAATTGTTTCTTTCCTTAAAAATTTGATCTTTAAACAAAAGAAAAGCAAAATGACAATTTCTCGAACTTAATATTTTCAAAAATTAAAAAGGAAAAAAATAAAGAGTGAGAAATAAAAGAAAAAAAGAATGAAAAAAAGAGTTAAAAATAAAGAAGGAAAAAATTAAGAATTTTATTTTCGATGAAGCTAAAATGGTTCCAATGAAAACTAGTGACGATCAATTTTTACTTCTACAAGGAAAGGTTAGTAATTTGCTCATAAAACAAAAATTAAAATAATCAGAGTTTTTAATTATTAAAAAAAATTAATTAAATTAATTATAAACCGAAATTATTTTCCATTTATATTTATAATCATATTTATAATATTTTTCTAAATATCTTTCTTCACTATCTAAATGTCCTTAACTTCAGCACATTCTTCAACAAGTATTAAAAAAAATTTCCTCCTAAACGTCACACAAGTTTTTTTTGCTCAACGATAATTCTGATAATGAATCATTTTTAAAGGAAGAAAATAAATCCTTTGAAAACGAACAAAAGTGTAAATGTATTGAACAAGTTTTTTGCCAAACAAATGATCTACGTGGCTATTCCAAATCGATAAATTCAAAGCAGGATGTGACCCTGGATCAAATAAAATATCTTTGTGGTGACGAACAAATCAAAAAAGTGGATATTGATAAAAATAAATCGCCTGAAGAAAAAAATAATTACCATTCGAAGGAAATTCTATTGTTAATTATTTATATACTTTATTTTTAAAAACATTTCCATTCATACTAAAAAAAAGAATTTATCTGATTTAAATAACCGTTCACTTATCTATTAACAATTAAATATTTACTTGAATCAAATAATTTTTATTTAAATCAAATAAATATTTACTTGATTTCAACAATTTGTATTCAAATAAAATATATATTTACTTGGTTCAAACAATTTTTATTCAAATCAAATAAATTCTAAATTTGAAAAAAATAATTTATATTTGAACCAATAATTTCTGTTCATTTGAAGCAAATTTCATTTAATTCAAATTTCCAATCAATTTTTCATTTACAGAAACGATCATCATTTAGATTTTAAGAAAATAGTGAAAATCGTTAGAAAAACATTGAATGAAGATTTGAAATCAAAAGGAAAAGCAATTATTTCCTTTGATTCGGAAATTACAATTATAGAAACACCAAATTTGAATAATGAATCATTCGATTCTTTTGAGTTTTTTGAAAATGAATTCGATACAATATCGCATTTCGAAAAATCAGAATCGATTTCATCAAAAAGAAATCTTCTCTATGAAAGCGACTGTTCGTTACTGAATTCACGAAATATTATTAATTATCATAATTTTTATTCCGAGAATCATGAATTGACTTGCAATGAAATCAAAGGTCAAAAAGTAGAAAAAGTTCGTATTGTAATCTTTGATTCTCGTTTTAATTTTTATTTAAAAAATTTTGCATTTAATTTCAAAGTTCAAATATATTAATTTATAAAAAAAAGTTTTATTAAAAAAACCAGGTCAATATGGTTTTTGTATTGCTTATTTCAAAAGAACAATTTTTATTCACTGACATTTTTTTCATTCTGAAATTTATGATTTTTTAATTCGGAAGATTTTGAATTACAAAAGTTTTTTTGAATAACAAAATCTTGTTCACTAAGAAAGTATTTCTTTAATGACAATGTATTTTTTATCAAAAACGTTTTTTAAATAACAAAGTTTTTAATTGAAAAAATTTTTTAATTAATATAATTCTTTGATGAAAGAAGTTTTCTAAATTAAAGAATTATTTTTTATTAAAAGAATACCTTTTTATAATTAAACAATTATCTTTCATTAAAGAATGATCTTTTCTTAAATTAAAAAATTATTTCTTATTTAAAAAAAGCCTTTTTTAATATTTAAAAAAAATTCCTTGTGCAATAGTCTCAATCAAAATCAATTATTTCTGATCAAATCACAAAAATTTGTAAACGTCAAGAAAGAATAATTTTTCCCGATTACAATTATGATCATTATCTTCAAGATCCTATTGAACCATTTAAATTGGATGATTTGGGAAAATCCGAGAAAATCGGCAAATGGGGTGTCGATTCAGAAAAAACTCGAGATTATTCCAAAATTACATGTCACATTCAAGGGAAAAATGAAAAGAGAAAAATATTTTTTCCCAACACTGTTTGCAGTGACGATTACGATAATTTAAATCGTTTACATGAAATTAAAAGTCAGGGTTTTTCAACACTCTGCAGAAAAATGATGAGATGGTGAATTTTTTTCTTTGCATTCAATTTTTTTCTTAATTTCAATATTTAATTTAATTTAAATTCTCATTATTTTTGAATTTAATAAATTCATCATGATTATTTAATTTAATATTTTAATTTCTATTTTTTCTGGAAAAATTATTTTTTAATATTAATGACAAATGTTGGACTATATTCGGGTTACTATTCATTAATTACTGCTATTATTATTAATTAATTCAAAAAAGTTTTTAAATTTTTTAAACTAAAACATCTACTATTTACATTATTAATCAACAATTATAATAAATCTACAAATTTTGTTATATTTTTATTACTAGGAATAGTATTATTTTTTAACTTTATTATTTAATTTATTTACCTAAATATAAAAAACGTTCAACAAACAAATATTGAATATTATTATTTATTATAATAAAAAAAATTCTAAATCTATGAATTAATCATTAAATTAAATTAATGTAATTTTCAATTATCGCACAGGACAAATTGTGTGACGAAAACGTTAAAAAAGATAAATAAATTTCCACACGTGGTGGTCCATTTACCATCTTTTGCCTGTTGCAATGAATTTAGATGTCGAGCCGAAAAAACGTATCAATCTCTACAAAATATTCAAGTCAGTAATTTTTATTTTCTAAATATTCTGGTACAGTAAATATTAACAAAATTAAAAAAACAAACATTTGACAAAAATAAATAAAAAAATATATAATTAGGGACGATTTCTTTTAGAAACGAATAAAAACATTGTAATTCTAATACGAGATAAATATTTCTAATAGATTGGACGTTTAGGATGGCTAGAAAATAGAGCTTCACAAGTGCTTTACATTTGTCCAGATGACACGAATTTAGACATTTTTTTAATTAAAAAAATATTGACTCTTGCGAGGCCTGATGTTAATTTTGATAATTTGTGGATTATTAAAGCGGAGAAAAACAAGTATGTCGAATTAAAAAAAAAATTATTATAAAAAGTAAAACGCAAAAGATCGATGAAGAGAAACAAGTAGTGTACCTAAGGTCCCCTTTTTGTCTTTGTTTCCTAACGCATGCGCGTTGAAGCATTTAAGTAAAAAAATTGCTCACGCGCATGCGTTTCTAGAGAGAGAAAGAAGAGGGGACGTTAGGCCTAATTATTCTTAACATTCTGACACTTCCACGTCCCTTATTATCATATTTCTATGTATAATAATAAACAAATAATCAATAAGAAAACTATTTAAACTTTTTTATAATAAATTTTACCATTTTACAAAGAAAAAGTCCAAAAGAAAAATGTTTGAGTGGCTGTGAAAATTTATTTTACACTCCATCGACTTATCGAAGAGTTAGATATTTAACAGCAGGACGTCAGGCTTTCATAGTGCCAGGAATTTTGACCGAAATGGACGTAATTGTTGCTTGTGAATTAAAAATGGCAATTCTTGGTAAATAAAAAAAATTACACTATATTGAAAAATTTATAAAAGATGATGTTAATATCATTTAAATTATGTAAATTAAAAAAATTATA
The DNA here is from genome assembly GCA_032872475.1 of Leptopilina myrica (nomen nudum). Lineage (NCBI taxonomy): Eukaryota > Metazoa > Arthropoda > Insecta > Hymenoptera > Figitidae > Leptopilina > Leptopilina myrica (nomen nudum). Next base: position 6,071,071 of record CM065467.1, on the reverse strand, counting down.
ATATAATCTAAAATTCACAAGTTTTGAGCGTTCGAGCGAACGAAACATTTTCATAAATTAATTATTATAAAAAAATAGAAAAATTTAATTTTACATTTAGAAACTTTAGTTTTAATTTTTTCTTTGACAGTGACGCAAAATTATTGTGATAAAAATTTAATTTCAAGAAAAAAAAATTGTTTTGATTCGAACGTTCAGAACTTTTGGAATATGATAATTTACGCATTTTTATTATTCTATGAATTATATTATAATTTCTTTTTTTATCACTTATTTTTATTGATCTATATTTCTATTAATTAAATTACAGGTCCATGCTTGACTTTTCAAAATAGATTATTAAATAAAAATTACGTAACGAATGTTCTGCATGAAGCAAACATCAAACAACCACCATTCTCAGAAGTTACCAACTTCAAAGAAGTAATAAATAAAAAAAAATTATGTTTTTCCTTTTTACCAAAATATGAAAAATATAAAAATTTTACCACTCGAAAATTTTCTTTCCAGCTATGTTCGAATTTAGCTAAAATAATTTTTCTCCATCCCTTCTATAAATGGTTTATAAAAATAAATTTTGGAAATTATGGCTATCAGACTGCCCTTTATAGAGTTCAAGAAGATTTAATGGAAAAAATTCAAAAACTTTTGGTGAATATTTGAGAAAAATACAATTATTTATAGAATGATAATGAATTTACATAAACAATAATGTTTTTTTGCAATATTCCTTTATAATTTGTTCGTTATGAATGCAACTTTGTTGGAAAATTATAACTGTGGATTTAATTTTTTTATACATATATTCTATTCAACTGTAAAACTCGATAATAATTATAAAAAGAAAAAAAAAATTTTTAATTATGTAATTATATCATTATACTTGTTTATCTTATTAGCTCAGTGAGAAAGAATTAGAAAGTACGCTTGCTGTTTTGCTGCACAAGGACATTGAATTAAATACGGAAATTTATGAAAAATCTCAACATTTTTTTCGTGACTTGGAAATTTATGGTAAAATCTTAATAACCTAATGAATTCACGTCTATTACTCATTTTAAAAAGTTGAAATACTTTTCCTTTTTCTGATTTTGGCGAAAAAAAAATTTTTAGGAATCAATTAATTGAATTAAATACTAATACAATCGAATTAATTAATAACAACAATTAAATAATAGAACTTGATAAATTATTATGGAAAGTTAAAATAATTTTCAACTTTTTGGTTTTGTCAAAAAGAGAAGAAATCTATTTTTATTATTATTAATTAATGAATTAAATTAATTGCTAAAATACGTAATCAAATTAATTAATAGTATCAAAAATTAATTATAATACACTGAAAAAATTTATTTGCTTCAAATAACCAATTGCTTTACTATCAATTAAATACTTACTTGAATAAAATAATTTTTATTTAAATTAAATAAACTTTACGCAATAATTATTATTTGAACCAATAACTTCGGTATTTGAAGCAAATATCATTTAATTGACTGAAATAAAAATTATTTGATTCAAGTAAATATTTATTTTATAATATAATCAAGTAATCGGTTATTTGAATCAAATAAATTTTTTTTAGTGTATATGGAAGTAATTAATTGATAAAATATATTTTCAAAGGTGGAATACTGCAAGCTTGTCCAAACGAAGAATATCACGTAATTAGTGTGGGACTTTTAAATGAACACGACACTGCAAAACCACTTTTAATTATAACTGCAGATGTGATAAAACTAAAAAATGATTTTGCTACAAATGTTGGATACATTATACCACAATCAAAAATACCTCAGCTCGATATTGAAAAATTATCACATCAAGTAGGAGAAATTATTCTTCGTGAGCAATACATTGGATTTTATGGAATTGACATTATTGTCTTTGAAAACAAAGCAAAAGTACTTTTTCTTTTCAATATCCGTTTTAATTTAAATTAAAACTATACTAAATGCCAAATTTATTAAAACAAAAGAGACGTTCCATGGAAGATCCGACTGGTCGAGAATGGATTTTGTTAATATTATGCTATTGTTAAGTGTTCAGGGTCGTAATTAAGTATGCACTGACAAAAAATTTAATTGATTCAAATGTCCGATTAATTGACCAATATCAATTAAATATTTACTTGAATCAAATAATATTTAATGGAGTCAATTAATTGGTATTTGAATCAATAACTTCAGTATTTCGAGCAATTACCATTAAATTCACTCTAATAAATATTATTTGACTCAATTAAATATATAAACTTCGCTATTATCAGAAATTGAAGGCTGAAACAAGCCCTTTCAAATAAGCCCTATGCCAATTCAATCACATGCACCCTTAGAGTGGGGGATGTGTTTTTGTCTACGGGTGAAGGTAATAATAAAAACAGAAAGGTATTATTTTAAATTTTGATTGTAATCGCTTAAAACTTGTTATTTAGGGGTTTAGAAGTTCGCTGATTAAAAATAAACAATTTCATTAAAAAAATTTTTCTTTTTAAAAAGTGATCCCTATTTTCTCGAAAACGTAACGTAATGGAAGATTTTCGAACCCAGATTCGTGTTAAGCATGAAAAAATAATTCGAAAACCATAGGTCCGATCTTATTCGCAAAATGCATGTAGGCCAATGTAATAGTCAATTAATCGGTTATTTAAATCAATTACATTTTTTTCAATGTCCCAAACAGTTTTTTTTAATTTCGATTATTTTGCAAGATAATTACAATTAAACAATTACATAGAGACTTTTTTCTTGAATTTTTATCTAGTAAACTGTTGATCGTAAAAAAATGTTGTTAATAATATCTCGAAAAAGACAAAAACCCATATTTTTATATTTAGACTATATTTTTATAACAAATCGAAGTTTATTTTAAAAAAGTTTTTAAAAAATTCAACACCCGTAACATGTTTTAAATTAACAATTAAAAATTATTGTTTAAACAAGTTATTTAAAAATCGACTTTATAAATTTTTAAAAATAATATTACATTTCAGTTTATTCTATATTATTTTATTAACATTTTTTTCTAGGATCAATAGTTTACTAGATAAAAATTTATGAAAAAAAGTCTCGTAATTTTTTAATTGTAATTATCTTGCAAAACAATTGAAATTTAAAAAACTGTTTGGCATACTTAATTAGGACCCTGAACACTTCAAAATAACAAAATATTAACAAAATCTATTCTCAACCAGTCGGATCTTTCATGGTAAGCCTCCAAAGAGGAAATAATAATAATAATCAAAAATAACAAAATTTTTAATTTTATTATTATTTTATTATTATTATTACTAGCAAATGTTACGCACGCGGAACGTGATACTTAGTATATTATAAAGCAAATTTAAAAAATTTTTATTTTTAACTTTTTGGATAAATTCATAAACAAAATTTGAAAAATTCGCTTATTAAGTACTTAACTAATTAATTATTATTGTTTATATTTTCCAAAATTTTTAAATAACTCTTCCCAAGAATTTAATTATTTACATACATAATAACATTCTTCGGAAGAATTCAATTATTTTCACAAATATAGTACCTACAATTCTTCGCAGAAATTAAATTATTTTCAACACAATTTTAATAACATTTTACGAAAGGATTAAATTATGTTATGTTTGCATAAATCGATTCAAACATTTCAATTTTTTAGTAAAGTCTTTGCAAGCATTCAATTCTCTTCAAAATTAATTCTATAAGTAATTGAAGCTCTAAAATCCAATTATTTCTAAGATTGTCTGTAAAATTTATTTCAACAATTTAATTATTTTCCAAATTTTTAAGAAAATTCTTGTAAAATATTAAATTACTTTCTTTAAAAATTAAAAAAGACAAAATTTGTTTATAAAAATTTTATTATGTCAATTTTTAAATATAATTTCACTGAAGGATTCAAAAAAAAATTTTGCAATTTTTAATGAAATTTTTCGAAAAAATTCATTTACTTTCCAAACTTCTAATATATTCTTGGAAACAATTGAATTATTTTTAAAAATAGTAAAATTCTTCGTAAGAATTAAATTATTTCTATAAATAATAAAAATTTTCACAGGAATTCAATTCTATTCAAAACAATTTTAATAAACTTCAAACAATAAAGTATTTAATTATAATTTTTAACAGAAGCGATTAATTTATAAGCTATAAAGAAATTCTTCAAAAGAATTTAATCAGGGCTTAGAAAATTTTTAATAAAATTTTTCGCTAGAATTCAATTATTTCCATTAATAAAAAAATATTTTTGAAAGGAATGCAATTCCTGGAAAGAATACAATTATTTTTAAAAATATTAATTAAATTTAATTAGTTTCAAAAATTCTAATAAAACTCATCGGAAAACCTAAAATTTTTTTCAAAGAGTAAAATTCATCGTAGGAACTCAATTATTTTTAATAGTATTGTTAAGGGAATTGGATCTATTATGACGTCATAGTTTATGCAAAACTATACAATTAATTTGAAATTTTTTTTTAAAATTCTTTCAACACATTCAATTATTTTTAAAGATTATGTTAAAATTCTTTAAAACAATTTAATTATTTTTTATAAATTGTAAGAATCTTTGCAAGAATTTTAATGATTTTAGGTTTAAAATTAGGTATAGAATTGAAAAAACTTAAAAGATATAACAACTAACTTCAAACTGCGAACAGATTACCGGAACATAACAATTATTAATATAGATTATTGTATTTTTGTTGTGTACATATTATATGATAACTACATTATTGTTCTAAAGAAAATTTCTTTTATTACTCAAGGTTAAAGAATTATGGGTTGTTAATGTCAATCCTTACTATACAGACTTGTTATCTTTCAATGATTGGAAATTATTTTGTTCGAAACAGTGTGCCTGTTGTCCCATAACGTAAGTATAATTAAGGAATTAAATTCATTCAAGTAATAAAGTATAGACATAATTAATCATTTACAAGAAAGTAGATAAAAGTAGAATTTTATATTACATAAATTTTCTAATTATGTATAATAATAATAATAATAATAATAATAATTTTAATAATAAATAAATTTTGAAATAATAATCATAATAATAATTGTGATTGTTATTAATAATTAATCACTAATTCATTAAATGTATTATTAATTATATTAATAATTACGATTATTTAATAATAATTTGAATGAATAATTACAATAAATACTGTTAATCATATGAAAAAATCTATAATTCGGATTAATTTCCAAATATAATATTTAATTAGTAGGAATATGGAAAACAACTATGCCGTTTGTAGTGGAAAATTATACACTTCTGGTCTATCAAAATACTGTGGTCAAGAGATTATTGCATTTTGCAAAACACAGTACGATCATAAGGTACATTAATGTTATTTTAAAGAAAAAAATTAATAACACACCGCAAGTGTTTTATACGCGATGATAAATTTGTATTTGAAGAATCATTAATTCGAAATAGGAAATTCTAATGAATTTTTTATCCTCATTAATATATTGTGTGTGTCATAATCAACGTGATTAATTTTAAATTCTTATCAAGTTTTAAGTGTTCGAGCTTCACTTGTTTCAAGTGTTCACTTTTTTCATTTTTTTCAAAGAAAAACAGACTAATTTTGTTAATTAAGCAAAACAAAATAAACAAAATGCACCGTTTATAAATAAATAGATAAATTAACAATCATTTTTACTAATTCAAATTAAGAGTGAATTAATCAAATCAAAACATAATTAAAAAATTAAAAAATCATTGACAAATTAAATAATTAAAAATATATTAAAATAAAAAAAATTTCTTTCAAGGAGAAATCAGGCTGTATTTTATGTCCCATTGATTACAACAATAGAACATTTTTTCTCTACTCACAAAATTCGAATAGAAAAATAGCGATAAAAAAATTCATCGAAACTTTAAGGACTTTAACGAAACTATCATTAGGAATGCAATCAGATAAACTTGATACAAATATGCAGGTGAGAGAAATTATATAGTGTAACATACAAATTTATGCTTTTGAAAAAGCAATTAATAATTATTCTTTTATCAAAGGTTAGTAATAATAATATTTACATGGTACTTATTTTTCCTTTTGATTTTCTTTATCAGCAACTTGCAAGGGAACTGGAGAAAAAGGAATTACATAATTTCGCAAATTGACTCATAACTGCATGTAATCATAAACATGAAATCCTGATAAGTAAGAATCGTTTATATGATATTATAAAGTATTTTTATTGGTTTATTGTTGAACATTTTTTCTTCTTAAATCTTGAAGGAAATAACGAAAGTACGAAACAATAATTAACAACTAATTAATTTTTTTTGTAAATAGGAGAAGTACATTGAAAACATGTATTTTGTAATGACAAAAATTTTTTAGATTTTCATCTCAGTGAGAAAATATTTTAATTATTATTATCAGTTAAATATATTGAGATCTAATTTATTTATCTTCACAGATCTTTCTCGTTATGATTTTTACTTTTAGTACAACAAAAAATGTACTTTTAGATTTTTTTATTTCATTATATAACAAAATAATTATAACATAAATAAAATGAAAAAAATTAATATAATAATAGAATAATAGAATAATGAAAGTTTTAACTGAATCAACTAAAACTTTTGCTACAATAATAAAATTTACAGCAGTTTCAGATAAAAATTACTTTTCGTAAATGATACTATTATAATAACATCAATAAAATTATTATTTAACTTAAACTGTAATTAATTTCATTGTTAATTAATAAATAAATATTAATTAATGCATGTTTTGCAATATAACAAAACATGTATTATATGCGATAGCCGATACACGGCATCCCTAATGAGAGAAGCTATTCGTTCTCGCCTTCAAATATCTTGCTCTTTTTTGTCTTTTCTCTTTGAAGTCTATATTTCTTTGTTTTAAACACCAGAAGTCTAGTTACCATAAACAACTTTGTTCATAGTGACTCTCATCAGTAAGATATTTACTGGGACGCCGTGTATCGGCTATCACATATAATACATGTTTTGTTATATTGCAAAACATATGCATTATATGCTTTCGGCCGATACACGGTATCTCTAATAAGAGACGTGTTTGATATCTACTGGTGATTATAACTCAACGCTATGTGAGAAAGAATTTGCATTTAGATGAAAAATGAAGTTTAATAATCTTTAGTTAAAAAGTATTTGCGAGGAAAATGGTCTACGAAATTCCTCATGTAATAGTAGATTTGGAATTTTAACAATAGTCTGAGAAAGAAGTTAAAATACCTTAATAAAAAATTTGAAAGAAACTTTAAATTGCAGAAAAAGTTGAGAGTAATGAATTGGAATTGTTCTGCCTTGAATCCACAACTTGTCTACAGTAATGCTTTCTGAACGTCTCAGCACATTTCCAATTGCCTCTATCTAGAATGTCTTGAACTGGAACGTTGTCTATCCAAGATTTGGAGGCAACGGCTGAACAAATGCTGCCGGGAGTTGCCTGAAGACCAGCTTCTTTTAATACAGTTCGAATCCAGCCGGCTATGATTGTGCGACTAGCAGCTTTGGTAGGACCAGTCACTGTTATAAATAGATCATCTAATTTTTTCTGTTCTTTTCTTTTTTCAGATTCCTTAAGTAAGAGTTTAATCCAGGTAATAGGGCATAACCAGGTGTTCACGTGTCTTGACAATTTCCATCCAGACTGCCTAAAATTTGATCGATCTGTCTTCGAGCCAAATGTAGGCCATAAGATAATTTCGTCTCCAGAGTTAGTTAGGAACTTTTTTGAAGTCTTGAGAAGAGTGAGATCATGAATACGACGCCCTGAAGCAAGCAATAACAAGGCTGCTGTTCTTCGAGATACTTCGAAGAATGATAGGTTTGATGATGGTTTGGATAACCAGTCAAGAAGTATTTGTGTGTCCCAGATAACTGGTCTTGATTCTGTTGGTTTTGCTATCGAAATTGCTCTGAGTACTTGACGAAGTAAAAAATCCGAGGATAAGTTAGTCGAAGTCATACCAGCGCAAAAAGTTATAACGGCTGATTTTGGCGCTACTAAGAGGTATTGACCTCTGCACTTGTTTAGATGATTGAGAACTCGGGGTATGAGACTGGGGGGAGGAAACACGTAACCCAGTTTGAAATTCCATGGTCGACTGAAAGCACCGATGAATTCTGCTCGATGATCCTTGCAATCCCTGGAGACATATCTCTTGACTATTGCAGATTCTGCTGATGCAAATAGGTCTATTTCTGGTATTCCCCAATGATTGAAGATCTTCTTTATTGCTTGAGGAAGCAAGTGCCACTCTGGGGGATCTTTTTTCCTGGACAAACGATCCGCAATTCCGTTGTACCTGCCTGGTAAGTAAGCTGCAGATAAGGTTATCTTCAGACTGTTCGTTAGTTGAAGCACCTTGAAGGTTAGATCGAGGAGATCCAAGGATCTTGTCCCTCCTTCCTTCTGAATATATGCAACTAGAGTGCAATTGTCCGTCTGTAAAAGGATATGGGCGTTCTTGAGAATGTTGGCTTGGTCTCTTATTGCTGCGTAGACAGCGTACATTTCCTTCTTGTTGGAGTGCCAGTGCTTCTGATGATGGGTCCAATTTCCTGAGAATCTGGGTATTCCAGACAATTCCTAGAAATTCCAATTCCTGGCAAGGGGTCAAGATACACTTTTCTTTGTTGATTGTCCAACCCAGATATGCTAGAAGTCCTATCGCTTCCTGTCCCTGATGATAAAGTTTCACGCGATCTTGGGAAGCGATCAGAAAATCGTCCAGATAAACTACTATTCTCATGCCTTTTGAACGAAGAATCTCGGCAATCCAGTTCGTCACCTTTGCGAAAATCTGAGGAGCAGACGAGAGGCCGAAGGGCAAGCACGTCTTCTGTAGCAGCTCCTTGTCGTAGATGAGACGAAGGAGACATCTGTGCGATTCTGCAATCGGTACGTGACAGTAGGCTAGTGTGATGTCGATACGGATCAACCAGTCCCCTGTCTGTAAATCTCGAATCTTGAAGTGAGAAATTAATTGGAATTTTCTTGCCGATACATTCCTGTTGAGATTTCTTAAATCGAAGATCGGTCTGACTCCTCCACTGCTCTTGTTTATTAGGAACATCTTTGATATGAAGCTGGGACCTACCTTGCTCGGTTGTATTAGAATTTTTTGTGCCTTCAAAAGTTTGATCTCTTGAGATATACGAGTAGATGTTTATGTTCAAAGGTGAATAATCTCCAATTGTCTATCAAACGAACTTTTGAGTTCAAGGGAATTCGAGAGCCAGAAATTATTTTTATTATTGTCTGAGGAGCTCCCAGTTCCTGCCATCTTTCCTTGAAAGCAGCCAACTGACCTCCCGAAAAATTCTGAGAAACTTGACAGTCATTTATCTCCTTTCTTGCGAAAGGAATCATCGTGGGGTTTACCTTTAGATTCCTTGATATTATTATTTTTGAATCTGTAATTATTCCTACGTTGTTGGTAGTGTTCCTTAGAACTTTGAAAAGATCTTCCAGATGGCGGATATCGAGTAGACGTTCTAGGGCGATTTAACATTTTTTCTTGATTTGGTCGTTTGTTTACATACTATGATGGAGGATTGAGCCAAGATTGTGAACCGCCAAGAGATTGAATTAAAGGGTTTAATTTTTCCTTGCTAAAAAGGTATTCAGAACTAGGAGGAACTTTACGTAGAGCTGATTGAACATTTTTGTTTGGAAGTTCCAAGAGTAAACTCTCCCTTCTCCTCTCTAAACATTCGACTCTTTTGCCACAACTTACTTGAAGGATTTGTTCATAATTATTGAATATTTGAGAATCCGGACCAAAAGAAGAAGATAACCTATCAAAAAGAGAGTTTACATTCAGGTCATCAGGATTTTTTGATGCCCAATCTATAATAACTTGTAAATTATTTTTTAATAAATCTTTCTGCTCCAGGACGGCTTTGCTGAGTCCTCCCAAAACTCGATCTGTAGGTAGGAGAGGGTCCTTCTTTCTGTCTAGATGGCATAATTCTTCATTTATTTTCAGATCGGTAAAACCTGGGAAGGCGGAAAAATTTTTTAAAGCATTGGAATACCGAACATCTTTCCACTCGGATGAATCAAAATGATGAAGTTTAATTAATGTTTCTAAACGATCGGTTTTTGCTGGAAGTAATCTCTTTTTTCATCAACATCGGTCTTGAGTTCACTAAAATTTAAAACCCTGGAATTGCTTGAAGGTAGCGAAAGAAAATCCGTGGAAGAGAAGGCTTGTTTTTCTGTTGGAGAATTAGAGCTGATTGGAGAATGATGATTTTGCGGGGCAGAATTTTGAGAGACCAATTTTGTCAAAAGTTGAATCTGGTTCTGCATGTTATTAAGGCACTGATCATGATGATTTAATCGAATTTTTTTAGAATTGGGAGGAAAAAGTTCGTTATCTTCACTATAAATGTAATTTCGAATTTTTTCAAGCCCTCCATCAGGTGAAAAAGAATCAGATCGTTTCTCGTCGTCCGAAGATTCGTGTGTTTCTGAATGGTTCGACATATTATTATTTTTTTTTAATTATTTTTATTTTTTAATGTCACTTATTTGTTGGTACACTTAGAACACGTTTAATATGAAAAAATATTATAGAATATTTTAAAATTCAGAAAAAATATTTTAATCATAAAATATTTGCTGTCAATACGGCGAGATAACTCAACGCTATGAACAAAGTTGTTTATGGTAACTAGACTTCTGGTGTTTAAAACAAAGAAATATAGACTTCAAAGACAAAAGACGAAAAAGAGCAAGATATTTGAAGGCGAGAACGAATAGCTTCTCTCATTAGGGATGCCGTGTATCGGCCGAAAGCATATAATAGTACTATTAATAATAATAATAATAATAATAATAATAAGTATTAGTATTATTTATATTATTATTTTAAGTTATTTATACAATAATATTCTAATTTTTGTCAACAAAATATTTTTTCAATGCATTGACTAGAAAGTAAGTTATTTTTCCTTAAAAAAATCAATATTATAATGTCATTAGTTTTATTATTAATTAAAATTATTTACGAACTAGAATAGTAAATATATATTTACGAAGGCTTGTAAATATCACTATTTTTTGGACCATTTGTTATTAATTATGGTTATTAATAAGTTTCCAAAAAAAATTTTGTGCTCCAATATTTGTTCTTGGACGGATTTTTCCTCAAGGCACTATATGCTTTTTTCTTCTTCTTCTCCTTCATCTTCTACTTCTACTTTTTATCTCTTCTTTCCATCTTCTGTAGAAAAACACTCTTCTCGAAGATTTTTTTACAAAATAATACACGTTCTGGACTGTAAATTATTTATATTTTTTTAAAACAAGCAAATAATTTTTTTTATTATTAAAAATATAATAATATAATAATAATAATAATAATAATAATAATAATAATATAATAATAATAAATATAATAATTTTTTTTATTCTTAAAAATAATTATTAAATATTTCCAAAAATTTTAATATAGTTCTTCAAAGGAGTTCAATTATTTTCGTAAATAATCAATTTTTTAGCAGAAATTCAATTATTTTCGTAACTAGTAAAGTTCCTCACAGGAATTCAATTATTTATGAAAAATTTAACAAAATACTTTTAAAAATTCAATTCATAAATAATAAAATTCTTCGCAAAAATTCAATTATTTTCATTACAATTTTAATAAAATTTCTTGAAAAAATTCAATTATTTTCATGAATATCAAAATTCTTGGCATGAATTCAATTTTTTTCCAAAATTTTAACGTATTATATTTTTAATAAAATTTCATGAAATTCCAAAAAAATAAAAAATTTCTTACCAGGATTTCAATTTTTTTTAAGAAATGTAAGAAAATTTTTTCAAGAATTCAATTATTTTTATAAATAATCGAATTCGTCGAAAGATTTCATTTATTTTTATTACAATATTAATAGAATTTCTTCGTAAGAATTTTTATTACTTTCATAAATAATAAAAATCTTCTTAGAAATTCAACTGGTTTTAAAAAAAATGTAAGAAAATTCTTCGCAAAAATTCAATTATTTTTATCATTAATAAAATTCTTCGCAAGAATTTAATTATTTTCGCATAAATAATAAATTCTTTTGAATGACTTAATAATTTAAAAAAAAATTATTATAAATTTTCGCAAGTATTCAATTATTTTCAATACATTTTCAATAAAATTTTTGAAAAGAAATTATTTTCAAAATTATTAATAAAATTCCTGTAGAAAATTGAGCTATATTAAAATTTGTTTGATAAATTTCTTTATACAAGGTCATAAAAATAATATTATATGAATTTACAAATTATTTTATGGATTTTAAATTCCAAAAAAATTTTGTTTAATTAATTTCAATGATTAATTAAAAGAAATTTAAGTAAATAACTTTACCTTTGACTTCAAATTTGGCGCAGTGCTCTCTTTATTTCCATTTACCGCTTCCTGTGTTCTCTTGCTTTTAAATAGTCTCGACATTTTACCTTAAGTGTAAAAAAAATTATTTTTTTTTAAAAATCAATAATTATCGTAAAATGAAAGTTTCGCAACATTTTTCTGAAAATACTTAAAAAGCAACATATTTGAATCAAAACAACTATTTTTGTTACACAGTCAACCAAAAATTATCTTTGACTTAAACATAATAATTTTGATTTAATATATAATGATTAATAATAATCAGATACAATTTGCTTGAGTAAATTTACTTTATTTGTGACAAATATGATTTAATTCACTCGAATACAATTTACTTGAGTCGTATTTACTTTAATTTGACTTAAATATAATTAACTTGGCTCAAATAGAATTTATTTGAGTCAAATTAATCTTTATTTGTCATAAAGCCTATACTGAATTATTTGTTTTTAAATAAAATTTAGTTTAACCAAATTAGGTAAGTTTAATGCAATGCTAAAAAATAAAATATCTTTAATTCAAACCTTTTTTTTAATGTCTACTTATTTTTAAAATTAGAAAAAAAAATTGCACAGTGAATTTTACCTGTTTTTGTTGCTGGCGACTGCACGTCATCCGCATCATCAATAACATCTTGGTCCTCAATTTTTTCCTCATCCTCAATATTTTTATTAATTTTTTCAAGACTCTCACCACTGTCTTTCATTCCATTCAATTCATCACCATCATCGCCTCCTCGTTTCGAAGTTGCCGATCGAGTTTTTTGCGTATCAATTGATCCAATCGAAGAATTATCCTCCCTCAATTCATTAACCATTTTCTCCTCAATTTGGGAAATTAATTCCGAATCATTAGTTTTTATATCATTATTATTTTTCACCGGTGTCGATGGTACTGTCGATGAATTACTCTCGGTACCGGATTTTTGTCGTGGCGGTTTTGGCGGTGGTTCCATCAAAGGTGGTGAAATTGGTTTTTCAATTCTATCCTCGGCCATTATTGCAATTTCTTCAATTTTTTCACTCTCATTAATTATTATTGGTTCAGTGCTGTTTGAAATTGAACTTTTTGCCATTTCAATATTCTCTTTCTCGCTATTCTCAATATCGGCCTTCTCCTGAATATCGTTATTCTCATTATTATTGGACATATTTTCCAAATTAATTTCTTCCTTCTCATTGGAATTATCAACATGTTCGTTTACGTTCATAGTCGCGTTGTTAACTAAACTACTTTTATTTTCTGCGCATTCACTCGTTTCCGTGTCATTTATCGCTTCATCTTTTATTTTATCAGAGTTTGTATCGATTTTTTGCGTGCTCTCATTTTCCACTTGTTCCGTATTATTTCCTGCTTGAAGCCTGCTAATTGGTATTTTCAAGGGGGGCAGAGGATTTTTCTTTTGCCCCGAGAGGTCCTAAAAGAAATGAATTTTAACTTAAACTTTTCTTCTTTTTGCTCTTCGGGCCTCGAATCGACTTTAAAGGGGCACAAAAAATTGTTTTACTGGATTAAAAATAGGCAAAATGTAAAAAAAAAGTAATTTATTTAATTCAGTGTTGGAACGGAAAATTTATTTTTAATTTTTTTAATTTTCCCCTTTCACTGATTTCTAAATTTGATTATTCAAAGCATAATTAATTTTCTTAAATAAATATTTAAATACCTCTAATTTTTTTAACACAGAAAATAAAATAAAAAAAATTCCAATTAGAAATTTAATAATTTCTAAAAATTACATCTGCAAACCTTATCAAATTAAATTATTTGACACAATTTTTAAAAAAACTTCGTCTCCAAATAATCAATTTTTTAAAATACATTTTTCTGAAAATTCTTCAAAAATTCAATTATTTAAATACAAAAATTTAATTTTTTATAACTGACAATATTATTTTTTTTAATTGAAAAATTTCCAAATAATTTAAATTTAGTTGAATCTTTTAAAAATAATTGAATTTTGGAAAAATATAAAAACAAATAATCAAATTTTTAAAGAATTTTAATTCACTTTGTTCGAAGTTAAATTAATCTGAAACAATTATTAATTAATAACTATTAATTAAAATTTTAGTAATTATTTATAATTAATTATTAAAAAATATGGTTATATAATTTTATGAAAATAATTGAATTTTATAAATGAATTTTTGGATAATTAATAAAAAAAACTAATTAATGTTTTAAAGAATTTGAATAAAAAATTTTAAACGTAATTTTTTCACCAAAGTGTTTAAAAATAATTATAATAAATAGTAATGTTATTATTTTTTGTATGGATTTAAGTTTTTTGAAATATGTAATTAAAAATTTTGAAAATAATCAAATTTCAAAAAATTATAATAAAAATATTCTATGAAGAACTTTTTTCAAAAATATTTTAATATATTTTTTATAAGCTACTTTTTATTAATTTTCATTTTCAAAAATTACCCTTAAAGATTTGTTATTAAAGTTAATTTTCCAATAATTGTAATAAAACAATTGATGAAAATAGTCAATTAAATTCTGAATTCTCAAAAATATTAATGAAAAATCTTCAAATATATGTAAATTAATGAAAATTAGCTTCTAAAAATAATATTAAAATTCTATTTTCAATTAAATTTTACAAAACTTTAATTATTCAAAATGTATTAAATTTTATGTTTCGAAAATTTAATTAGAAGAATGATTTAAAAATAACTTTTGAAAGCATTGTCTAGTTATTTTTCACACTTCCTATAACAATCAAAATAAGTTGCATTTTATACTAAAAATATGGTTGTTTGTTGCAATATTTCGAAAATATTTTAATGTAATTTTTATAAGCTAAGTTTCATTAACATTCATTATCAAAATTTACCCCTAAAAATTTTTTATTAAAACATTGGAGAGTTTTAAACATTTTCAATTGAAATTCTTTTAAATTTGATTCTCAAAAATTGTAATAATAAACCACTTGAAAAATTCATTTATTTTTAATAATTTTTCAAACGTTCTTCAAAAATTAAACTATTGAAATAAATGTTTTTTAAAGTTATTAAAATATAATCTTCTTAAAAAATTATAATAAAGAATTTTAAAAAATTTCTTTTTGAAAATATTTTTAAATAATTTTTTAATTATCAACAATATTGAAAAATATTCAAATAATAGAAATTTGGTAAAATCTTTTAAAAATAATTGAATTTCCGAAAAATATAAAAAATAAAAATAATTCAACTTTTAAGAATTTTAATTTACTTTGTTCGAAGTTAATTAAATCTTAAAAAATTATGCTAAAACAATTCTAAAAAGTAGTTATTAAATAATATTGTTGTGTTATTTTATGAAAATAATTAAATTTCTAAAAAGAATTTTTATATAATTTAAGGGCACTTGAACAACTATGACGTCACAATGTGTGGAAAGCATGAGTTTTAAAATTGTGACGTCATAATGGTTCAAATGCCCATAAGAAAAACTAGTTAATGTTTTGAAGACTTTTAATTAAAAATTTTGAACTCAATTATTTTTTCCAAAATGTCAGAAATAATTCTAAAAAAATTATAATGATATTATTTTTTTAATGTGTTTAAATTTGTTGAAATATGTAATTGAAAATATTGAAAACAAATAAAATACTTAAATTGTAAATAATTAGAGTGAAAAATACTAATAATTACTACTTTCAACTACTTTCATTAATTTTCATTTTTAAAATGTCCACTTTACGTATTTTTATTACAAATTTTCAGAATTCAATTGTTTCAAGTTTGCAATTAAAATTTTTCTAAAGTTAATTTTCCGAAAATTGTAATAAAACACTTGGTAAAGAATTTCAATCATTTACAATTAAATTTTACAAATATTTCTAATATTCAAAATTTTTTTAATTCGTATTTTTTGAAAATTTAATTAGAAGAATTATTCAAAAAATAAGTTTTGAAAGAATTGCCTAGTTATTTTTCACACTTCCTATAAAAATTTAAACAAGTTGCATTTTATACTGAAAATATGGTTTTTTGTTACAATATTTCGAAGTAAGTAAAATAATTCGCTAAGTTTTTGAAAATAAATGGAAAAAATTTTTAAAAAGTTTAAATTTAAATTAATTCAATTACAAAATTTAATATTAAACTTTAATTAATTAAATGAAAGAAATAAAAAAATTGATTTTGAATTATTAATAGAATTTTGTCTCTACTTTGTATAAATTTTGGAGAGAAATTTAGATTCACTTTTCATTCAATTTTACTGAAAAGTACATTTTCTGATCGTAAATATTTCAGGAAAGGCATCACGTGTTGACTTGCATGTAACGTAAACATATGTGCTGGAGAATTTTATGAGCAACTAAAATTTATATTTAGATTCCCAACACGTGTTAAACAGAAATTAATATTAAAAAATTACAGTTGACTTTTAAGGTAACTGTAAATTTAAATAAAAGGTAAATTATACGTCAAGTATACAAAGAATTTAGTTCAGAATTTAGTAACCGAAAGAAGAAAAATAGAAAAATAAATGTAGCAAGATAAAAGACTAATGCAAAAGAAAAACTAAAATTACTAACAAAAAATTAAAATTCCCATTCAGATAATAATTTAATTTCAATTTTATTGGACATTTTAACTTTAATTTAATTGGATATTTTAATTTCGAATATTTTTATTTTAATTTAATTTAAAAAATTAATTTTAATTTAATACAGATAAATTTAAATACCATTTGATTATTAAGAGTTTCTCGATTTTCTAAATTCCTTCTTCGACCAATTAAAATTGTATGACAGCCACCGCATGAAACCTGAAATTAATTACAATCGAATTTACAAATTTTAATATTTAATAAATAAATATTATTATAATTAATAAAATTAATCATTTTTATTTCTTTTTTATATTTTCTAATTAATGTTATTAATTTTATTAATTACGATAATAATAAAATTATGATTTTTAAAAACAAATTACATTTGTAACAAAAAGATCTTGATATCTGGCAGCAAGAGTAAGTTCATGAACATTATTTTCATTTTCTTCTAATCCCAATTTTCCATGCCTTCCATCACCACACGTGAAGATTTTTCCATTCTCTGAAAGATTAATTAATTAATTTTATATTAATAGATAGAAATTAATATAAATAATTAAATTTTTACTCAATTAAAAATTAATACTAGCGGCATTTTTCTTCTCGCCCGTTAATTTAACATTTTTATTAAGTTAAAAATTAATTTATTATTTATTAAATTAATTTTCCCACTTCTATTGATTTTTGAGTTCAAAATAATAACTCACCAGTCAAAATTGCACTATGACTCTCGCCGCAGGATATTTTCGATATCGTTTCACTTTCTAAAATATCCAGTGGAAGAATATTTGGTGTTTGGACTTCCGTCACATTTGTGCCCAATCCAAGTTGACCACTTGAATTACTCCCCATGCAATAAATCGCACCATCCTCTGAAAATATTTACAACAAAAATTATTTTCACAATTTTCCAATTATAATTTACAAAAAAAAATATTTCCTTAAAAAAAAGTAAAACTAAAAACAATGGAAAAAATGAGTTAGAATTTACCAGTTAGAATAAGTGTATGATGACCACCACAAGCAATTTTAGTCGCTAATTTTGGAAGTTGTATTTGTTTAGGTGCAGCTTGAGTTGAGAATTTTACGTCGATTCCCAATTTTCCACTTTCTGATTCGCCGCAAATGTAAACGTGACCACTTTCTGTAAATTGTAATTTTTTTTAGTTCATTTAATTAATTACTTAATTTTAGTAAAATTGCACTCAGAGAAATTTTATATTTGACGTAAATTCAATTTACTTGTCTCAAATATAATTTACTGGAGTCATTTATACTTTAGTTGACTCAAATGTAATTTATTTTACTCAAATATAATTTTTTTGAGTCAAATTAAATCTATTTGCCACAAATATAATTTCTTTGAGTCAATTTAAAGTTTATTAGTCACAAATATACTTTAATTAACTCAAAAGCAATTTATTTGACTTCAATATTTTTGTTTTCAAGTCAAAATGGAATTATTTGACTTCAATATTTTTTTTCGAGTCAAATTCAAATATTATTTGTCACAAATATAATTTATTTGCCAAAAAAAATGCAATTAAAAAACAATCGTGGATTTTGTAAAAGTTTAATACTTTTTAATTCAACAGATTTTTGAAAACATTTTATGACAATAAAAAAAGTGTGTAAATTATTATTTACCAGTAAGAAATGCCGAATGATAGTATCCAGCACTAATTTGCATAATTTTTTCTGTCAATTGAACTTTCGTGGGTTTATTGACAAGACCAGTTGTGCCTGGAAGACCAAGTTGTCCTTCCAAATTACTTCCCCAAACGTGAACCACTCCGTCGGCTGTAAGAACCATCGAATGATGTGAACCAGCCGATAATTGCACAATTTTCGGTCCAACAATTCCACAATCGTGAACCATTACTGGCGAACTGGAACTATCGCCCACTGCATTACTTCCTCTTCCCAACTGTCCTTCCTGATCGCTGCCGCAAGCAAATATTTTTTGTCCAGCTAAAACAAAAGTTCCATTTACAATTCCATCTACTTCTTCTTATTACTCAAATTTTTCCACATTATTTTTTCAGGTACCAACAAATTTTTCTTCTAATTACTATTTTCGAATTATTTTCTTTTCTTTTTCTTATTTACAATAAAGATGCAAAGCTAACATTTTTTTAATTTAATAATATTAAATATTAAATTAATGTATAATTTTATTTAATATATTTATTGAATAATTGAATTATTTCTAAACTCTATTTATTTCTATAATTAAATAATTATTAAGCATCTGAAGTTCTTATTAAATAAATTATTTTAATAAATAAAATTCATTATTATGTACTATTTACACAAAAAAAATTTATTTAAACCAAATATAATTTATTTGATGATTGAAATAAAATTTTATTACAAACCCAAATAAAATTCTAATTGGCTCTGAGTCAAATATATTTATTTCGGGTGTATTTTAATTATTACTAATTACAAATTAAAAATAAAGAATGTAATTTTTAATATTATTAAATAAATAAAATATCATAAACTATTTTTTATTTCAAAAAGAAAAATACACTTTAGTATTAAAAAATTAAAAATATATTTTTATTAAATATTTTTTTAATTTTGTAAATGAAAAAACAAAAATAAAAAATTCAAAAAATAGAACAAATAAGTAATAACGATAATGAGTTCACTGACTTCAGGTGCATTAAAAAGCTTTTACATTTTATGTCTATCATTCGATTTCCCCCCTTGGAGACTCACCGGTGCATATCAAAGTATGAGCTCTTCCACATGCGACATGTGTCACTTTCTCCGGCTTTAGAACTGCAAGAAAAATGTAATTTATCATTTTATTATTCATTTTTGGTGAATTGATTTTTCCTGTATATAAATTATTATGTACTTCCAAAGAAATTTTCATGCAAAGTATAATATAGGTATAGAATAAATATTAGAAAATAAAATTTTACTAAAAATTAATTTTATTCTCAGAATAAAATGTAATAAAATGTAATTATTAAAATGTTAATTTAATAAAAATTTCATTATATTTTAGTAATAAAATTTTAGATTTTATTTTTTTTAATTAGAATAAGTAACATTTTCTTGATTCAGATAAAATTTTTTTTTCAGATAAAATTTAATTGATCCGAATTAAATTTATTTAAAACAGATAAAAAGTCTACTATTGGCTCTGAATCCTTTTTTTCTTGGGGCGTGCGACTAAAAATTTAGACGTAATTATGCATATAATGAAAGAAGAAGAAATTTTCTTATCAGTGAAGGATCGAAGCTTATTAAGCTGCCATAATTCACATATGCACGTGTGCATTAAATTCAGGCAAGAGAAGAGATTTATTGTGAAAGGCAAATATGTTAATACTGACTTTTAACGCATGATGGTTTGCTCACGTGATTCTTGTGTCCAAGTCCAAGTTGACCCCAATCATTGCTGCCAAAAACGAAAAGTCGTCCACTTTCTGAAAGAAAATTTTCAAATTTAACAATTCCCTAAAAAATAATGTTTAAAAATAATATTCAACCATTAATATCTCTCAGTATAAATTATATTCCATAATTTCTAAAAAGAAAAAAATCTTTCCAATTCTCAAAGAAAAAACCACAATAAAGAAAAATTTAGAAAATTATGCAAAAGATAGAGCGAACTCTATCTGTATTCAAAAGAAAAATAATTGAAAGATTCTTGGAATCAAACAAATTAAACATTTTTTAATTATTTTAAATTGAATTTTAAAATTTAATTCTTTTAACGAATTTTAAAGTACAATTTTTAAGAATAATTACATTTTTTGAGATATTCAATAAAAATTATTGTATTAACAATAATTTAAATTCTGCGATTTATAGTTTGTGAAAATAATTGAATCCCTAAAAAGAATTTTATTAGTTTTGAATATAATTGAGTTTCTCA
>CM065467.1:5106917-5303747 GCA_032872475.1 Leptopilina myrica (nomen nudum) | reverse complement strand
TCAATATTCTCGAAAGAATTAAATTAATTTTTGAAATTATACACTGAGAAAACGATTTCTTTGATTCAAACATATTTTGCTTAAATCAAACTTAAAATATCTTTGCTATACAGTCAAACAAATTTAAGTTTAATTCACACATATTTTTTGATTCATTTAAAGAAATATTATTTTTAATTTAAACTTAAGTTGTTGGTTGATTTTTAATTATTTATAATCGACTTTTAAGTTTGATTCAAACATAAAATTTATAAACATATGATTTGTTTAAACCAAAACAGAAAATATGTTTGAATTAAACATAATTATTCAAACAAAAATTATTTTTGAATCAATGTAGTAAATATTTTCTATATATTGGAAGTAAGCTTACAAACTAAGTTCAATGAAACAAAATCACTTAAAATTATTTTTCTATTTAAATTAAGTATAACGTTTTCTCAGTGTAACTAAAATTCTTAGAAGAAATTCAATTATTTTCAATATTCTTGAAAGAATTCAATTATCTGCAAATAAATAATCAAATTTTCCAGAGAAATTGAATTATTTTCAATATTCTCTAAAGAATTTGCACTGAGAAAACATTATACTTGAATGAAACACAAAAATAATGTTAAACGATTTTGTTTAAATGAAATTAGTTTGTAAGTTTAATCACAATATATAGAAAATATCTACTGCATTAATTCAAAAGTATTATTTGTTTGAATAATTATATTTAATTCAAAAATATTTTCTGTTACGGTTTAAACAAAAATTATGTTTAAATATTTTATGTTCGAATGAAACTTAAAAGTTAACTACAGATAATTTTAAATCAATCACAATTTATGTTTGAGTTTAATATATAAGCTCTTAAACTGAACCAAAAAATATGTTTGAATTAAACTTAAATATGTTTGACTGTATAGCAAAGATATTTTAAGTTTGATTTAAACATAATTTGTTTGTATCAAATAATTTTTTTTCTCAGTGTGGGTAAACGAAAACTTTTGTCAAATAAAGTTCCGCATTTTGGCAAAAATTCTACAGACAATAATAATAATAATAATAATAATAATTATGCGACCGTTTGAAATGAAATCAATTGTAACAAATCGGTGAAATATTATCATCTCCTCTTATGCGAAGAGAAGAAAATAATTCGCCGGATAAATTAACTATAATTTACGTGTATTAGAGTTCCGTTTGAAAATTCATCCATTTATTATTTTCCTTTGCAGTGGCATTTTCTCTCGATCGTCAATTTAAACGGTTTGTTTCCCGTGTAAAACGGGAAATCCGAGGGAGAGTTTATAGGGCCCAACTGAAGAATAATTGTATTTTCAATGCGTGCATATGCATGGCACCACACTACGTTCTCTTTCTCTCTCTCTCTCTCTCTCTCTCTATGTGTACACGAATCGGAGTACCGTACACACCATAATACCCTACTCTCCACAGGTAGAAAATTATTATTATCGTTGCCTAACCAGAACCAGAACCAGAGACGCAACTGACGAGAGAATCTTATACAAGGGGTGGGGGAGTGGAAACTTGGCTGTTGGAATGGAGTGGAAGTACCGGCATGAGACAGGATTCCATGGGTTCGAAGCCGACGATGTCCGACAACTGGTTGCAGTCGAGCCTAAGATCGTGTTGCCGATGGCCACCGGGACCAACTGATTAGAAAAAGAAACATTGTGCACGCGCGCCGCGTCTTCTCTTTTCTATTCATCATCTCAAATATATATATATATATATCGAAAAATTATTCAAAACATTGTCTAAATAATTCTAATCATATTCTTTAATTATTCATTCAAATAGTTTTCTAAATCAAACAATTCGAATCGTTCTAAAACAATCAAAAACACTTCCAAATAGAAAACCAATTCAAAAATGTCATAAATAATTAATTTTACTCAAGTTATTAAAATAAATCTATCGAACTCTCCCTGAAGAATCGGAGGAATTAATTTCGAGACAAAAAAAAAGAAACGTGCGGATCGGGTGACCGAAAGGGTTCCGACAACAGGTGGATCGGTTTACCTCAAAGGGGGGACCGAGGATTATCACCAAAACAAAAAAAAAGACGGGGTGTTGAAAAAGAAAGAAAATAACAGCAACAACGAAAAGGTGGTTTTTACACATGGTAGTTAATTTTTTAACACGGAAGGTGTTTCCAAGGACAAATTTCCGAGTGAGGCGCCATGGATGATCAACGGTTGCCTTGAACTACGTCCAAGAAAACAATGAGTGAGTAGGATCATTGCTCCCAAGTTTCCGGACTCTTCGCCTTTGCTTTCGCGTCTTTTACCATTTCGAACGGTGAATCGATTCTTGTCTTCCTCTAACGTATTAGATAGGCGAGAAAAATTCCCCTTTTTTCGCCCCCCCAAAAAAAAAGAAACAAGAAATTTGTAATATTCAACTGTTTTTTTCGTACCAGACAAATTATTTACGTAACAAAAAAAAAAATTGAAAAAAATAACTAAATATATAAAAAATGAATAGATGCGAGGAAAATAAATACATAACAAGAACATAAAAAATAAATAAAGCAAAAAAAACATTAAAAGTACAAAAAAATACAAAAGAAAAAATATACAAGAATTTAAATCGTCTAAAATTTAATATTCCAGCGTTTTTTTTAAACTAGTTTAAATTAATTAAGACTTAGCTAATTAAAGCGATTGATATTGTGATATAATTACTAATATTGATGAAAATTTTAAAAGAATCGAAAAACAAATTTTTGGGTAACAAGATTTACTAGCAAATTTTACGAGCGAAATGCGGTATTCAAATTATTGTTATACAAAGAAAATAAATTTTACATTTAAACTAGAACATAAATTTTTGAAAGAATTTAGATTCAAAATTTTTAAAAAATTCAATTTTTAAAGAATTAAATAATTATTATTTTATATATATTTAAAACATTATCAAATTCTATGAAATAATTAAATGATTTAAAATATTTTTAATCAATATCCTCGCAGAAATTTAATTATTTTCGATATTATTGAAAGAAATCAATTATTTACGAAAATTTTAAGTAAATTCTTCACAGAAATTCAATTATTGTCAATATGTTCTCGAAAGAATTAAATTCTTTTTCGAAATTATAACTAAAATTAATATATTCTTCGAAAAAATTCAATTATTTTTTAATATTCTTAAAAGAATTTAATTATTTTTTTTAATGATTAAATTCTTCGATGAAATTCAATTATTTATTTATGAAAATTTTAATTAAATTCTTTGCAAAAATTCACTTATTTTCAATATTCTCGAAAGAATTAAATTAATTTTTGAAATTATAACTAAAATTCTTCAAAGAGTTTCAATTATTTTTTAATATTCTTGAAAGAATTCAATTATTGATTTAAATAAGTCAATTTTCCTCAAGAATTGAATTATTTTCAATTTTTT
Source organism: Leptopilina myrica (nomen nudum) (assembly GCA_032872475.1). Classification (NCBI taxonomy): domain Eukaryota; kingdom Metazoa; phylum Arthropoda; class Insecta; order Hymenoptera; family Figitidae; genus Leptopilina; species Leptopilina myrica (nomen nudum). Next base: position 5,300,330 of record CM065467.1, on the reverse strand, counting down.
CTAAAGATTTCAATTATTCTTAATTATTTTATTAAAATATTTCACCAAAATTTCATTATTTTCAATATTCTATAAAAAATTAAAATATTTTAATAAATATGAAAATTCTAATTAAATGCTTCGAAAAAATTCAATTATTTTCAAAAAATTTTCTTGAAAGAATTCAATTGTTTTTATAAATAACTAAATTTTTTAAAAGGATTTGAATTGTTATTAATATTCTCTGAATAATTGAATTAATTTTTGAAAATTTTAATCAAATTCACCGGCAATTCAATTATTTTCATGACAAAATTAAATAAAATCTCTAAGGAATTAAAATATTTTTCGAAATTTATATTAAATTCCGCGTTAGGATTCAATTATGTTCAAATAATAATCTTGAAAGAATTAAATTCTTTTCGATATTCTTGAAAAAATTTAATTATTTATGAAAATTTTAATTAAATTCTTTACAGAAATTCACTTATTTTCAATATTCTCGAAAGAATTAAATTAATTTTTGAAATTATAACTAAAATTCTTGGAATAAATTTAATTATTTTTCAATATTCTTGAAAGAATTCAATTATTGACTTAAATAAGTCAATTTTCCTCAAGAATTGAATTATTTTCAATATTCTCTAAAAAATTGACATATTTTCATAAATAATTTAATTCTCCACTAGAATTGAATTCTTGAAAGAATTCAATTATTTTTGAAAATTCCAAAGAAATTTTTGTCAAAAATTTAATTATTTTCAAAACAACTTTCAAAAAACTTGTCTATAAAGAAATGAAATATTATTGTCGAAAATTTGAATAAAATTTTGTTTTTTAAATTTAAATATTTTCAATATAATTTTCAATTAAATTTTTTGAAAGAGTTTAATTGTCGTTTTCAAAATTTTTAATGAATTTTTTTATAATCATTAAATTATTGCTTTTAATACAATTTTTTATTAAATTCGTCGCAAGAATTAAATTGTTTTCAATTTTCTAAAATTCTTCGGAAGTAGTCAATTATTTTTCATAAAATTTCATCAAAATTTTACGAAAGTATTTACTATTATGTATATTTTATAAAATTCAATAAACAATTTCGAAAAAATTAAATTATTTTCAAGAACTTCGATAAAAGAAAGAAATAAAATTCCATTCATGAATTAAATTATTTCGGATTCGCAATCGATGATTATAAACATTGTGAACTTCACCAACGCCTTAAAAAGAAACAAAAAAGAAAATTCTCTAAAAGAATAAGCGAATTAAACTAATTTGTAATGATTATCGCTCTTTGAACTATCATTATTAGAATATTGCGCAATTATTAAAGCGCTACTCATGCGCGATTCTGAGACTAATAGTAAAAGCGTGCAGCTCATAGAAAGAAAAAGAAATTAACATGAGAATAAAAAAATGGTAAATCGCGATAAAAAAGAAAACAACTTAATAATCCTTTTCTCCCCCTTGTGAATGTATATATATAGAAAAAAAGTTATAGGGAACTTCTTTTTTTTTGCATAATTTTTGCCTTCCCGTAAACAAAATAAATATATAGATATATGTAGGAAAATTATCATTCACATAACGTATTACACCTATAATTGCAAAATACACATACAATGGGACTATTTATCCTTTTATATACATATAGGAGTTATAATATTAATTTATGATAATCAACTAACTGTTATTTTAGTCTCTTGGACTGTGAGGTATATAAACTGCAAACAATATAAACGCCAGTACAGTTTTAAATTTGGTTAATAAGTGTATAGAAAATTCTAATTGAAAAAGTAATCACGCAAAAATAATGAAAATTACAAAGAAAACCTGTACTTTCTAACAAGGAAAAGGATTATTAAATCATCTGTAGGATCTGATTTAATTATAGCAAAAGATTTTTAATGTATTAGAATTTAGAATTTTAATATTTCCGTATTATGATTTCGAAGTTTTTTTTCTATATTGTCTTTTAATTTGTTAATTTTTTCGATTAATATTTATCAAACTCAGGGGTTACCACAAAAATTCGATTTTTATTTTTTCCCTTATATTCAGAAAGAATTTTTTTTCTTTCTCTTTTCTGATTTTCAGAAAGAATTTTTTTCTTTCTCTTTTCTGATTTTCAGAAAGAATTAAAATTTTTTTTCTATTTTCTCTGCGAATTTCAGAAAGAATTACAATTTTTTTCTATTTTCTCTGCGATTTTCAGAAAGAATTTTAATTTTTTCGCTTTATGTCCTAATATTCAGAAAAAGTTTTGATTTTTTGCTCTGAAATTAAGACATTTAATGTTCTGATTTACTCACAAAATTATTAGAAACATAAAAAAATGTTTCTAATGCATATTATTATTTATAAAATATTGATATTATATTTTTAATATTGTATTATATTATTATTTGTAAATATTTTCATTTGTAAAACTATTCAAAACATAAATTTTTTGCAAATAAACATTTTAATATTTTTTCACAGAAATTAAGTTTTTCAAAGAATTTAAATTTAGTTTCTTATAAAAATTGCAAATGCAACTCTTCCAAAATTTAATTTTTATTTTGAATTTTCACGCATAAAATTATTTGTTAATTAATTTATAAATAATAATTTTTTTTACATTAATTAAAAATTGAATTACTTAACATAAATTCCATTTCATATTCGACAAATATCAATTATTATTAGAAATAGTATTTTTTGGTTTTTTATTAAAATTCGTAGTTATTTAAAAGTTTATTTTAAATGGCAATTAATTATTAAGCAGTAAATAATAATAATTACATTAATTATTAAGACAAATTCAAGAGAAAAAATGTTTTTGTCTACTAGTTATTGTTTTTAATAGTTCATAATTTATTTTTTCTTAGTTTTTATATTTCACTTGTGTTTGATAAGTTGTTTTTTAATTTGTGATGTTGATTTTATAATTTTTAATATTTTGGTTGTTTTTCACAATTTTAAAAATTTTTTATTAAAAATTATAGTATTTTTTTGTAGTTTTGAAAAATTTACTTGTTTTCTTTAATAGTTTTTAATGTTTTTAGGCAGAATTTTTTTTATCAATTCTAGAATTTTAATATTTTTTCAAGTACTTTTAAATAAAAATTTATAATAGTTGAAAATAATTAATAATACTTTTCTAAACAATTACAAAATTGTAATTATAAAATAATTACATATTTTAAATATCTTAATTTTAAACTTTTAAAAAATGACTATTCATAAATTATTTTGCGAATAATTTTGTATTGAAAAATTCAAAAAATAATTTAACTGAGAAAGAGTTGCATTAGCAATTTTTATAAATAACTAAATTTCAGAAGGTTTTAAATTTAAAATCTTTGAAAATCTCAATTCTTGTAAAAAATAATAACAATTAAATATTTGTTACGAAAAAAATTCTTGATTTTCCTGAAAAATTACAATGTCTCTGATTGTTTTTAATTTCCAAGACAAAAGAATTCGAACTTTTAGAATTGATAAATAAATGTAAATTTTTGGTCTTCGGCAACCAATGAAAATTTAAAAAAAAAACATTTAATTCTCTTCTAAATTTTTTTCGTTCATTGTGAAAAATTTTTTTCTCTCAACCTGACGATAATTTTGAAAGAGTTACGATTACAATTTTTATAAACAATTGAATTTCAGATGCTTCGAAAATTGAATATTTCGAAAAAAAATAATTTTTGTAAAAAATAATACTTGTTTATAAAAGAAAATTGTTTTTACTAATTTTTTTGGTCTGATTAATTTAACAAATGGAAGATATTTACAAATATTAGAAACATTTTTTGTTCTCTTGAATTTTTCTTCTCGTTTTCTATTCTTAGAGTGATTTATTGTTATTTTTCAAGTAAATCAGAATCTTGTTTAGAAAAAGTTTTCCTTTCAGAGGAAAAAAATCATAATCAGGAAAAAACAAAATCAAATTTATGTCGCAATCCCAAGAAGCCAATTAATCTCACCATCGAAAGCTTTCGAAATTCATTAATTTTTCAAGCAATAAATAATAATCCAAAGAGACATATTTTATGGCATTGGTGTTAAACTCTCTCGTTTGCATTCACAACAGTTATTCATTTATCAAGAATATAGAAAGAACCGCTACGATAGGTAATTATCATGTTTTTCCTATAATTATTCCAAAAACATCGTTTCTAATTCCTATCCTACTCACAATCGACTAATTTTCCCAAATTATTAAAAATAAATCATCGCAATTATTTATCTATAAATATATTCGATTGATTAAAATCCGTTAAATCTTAAATCACGTAATTCGCACTCCTTGCGGATTGAATGATTCGATAGGATCTCAAGCGCAGGATTCCTCGAGAGAAATATAATACAAATTCAGAGAGAATTCCTCCACACCCAATTGTCTCAATCACTGAAATACGATACTATAAATTCATTTTCCTCAGATTGACATTTCTGTTTTTGTATCAAGAGACGAAAAAGCAAATCAATGGCGATTGAATTTGAAGTTCTTTTTAGAGTTAAAAAAAACTTGATACACGTGATTTTCATGTTCTGTTTGTGACAATAATATTCTTTTTTTTTTCCTCCATTCTTTGCGGTGTTTGAAATTCTTTTCTAGATGCTGAACCTTGGGTGTGGTGATAAGTGGAATTCGCTGTTTTCCTTCATAACTATTTTATGATTTTAATTCCGATACACTACTATTATATATCCAAACCAAAGATATATTGTGACTGATAAAATTTTCACTTTATTATATTTCATTCTCGTTCACGAGTTTCTTTCTCTTTTCGGAAATTCGTGTACATACATACAATATTGTCCTTTTAGTTGTTTCAGTTTGTTGTTCTCAATAAATTCGCAACGAATTTTGAACCAATTCTCAAACTGATTTTTAATTCTCATCGTTTTCTCTAATGAAAAATTCCAGCTCGAAATTGAGAAAAAAAAGATAATTGACATTCAGTTGGGAAAAATTATTTTTCGCATTAAATTGCCCTTTTCTGCTAATTGAGGAGTATTTCCTTTTTTTTTATTGATGATTAGCGAAAACTCGATGCCGCAGAGATATAATTGGATTGGTCCCTGGAGATCATTTAACTTCTAAGCTTCCATAGAGGCACCAATTAACTTTCTTCAAAAAGACATCTATTGAATACGATATCAAGTTTCTTTCATTCAATTTAATCAAGTTGCACGATTTCGAACTCGTTTGGACAATTTTTATAAAGTTCTCAGGTTTCATGGCGCGTACGTTTTAGGAGAAAATTCATATGGGAATTTTTCCCATTTGCGTTTAAAAAATTCCGTTTTTTTTCCAAAAGATACAGTTGTATTGTTTCTTTTTTTGTTGAATTCACTAAAAAATTGGACTTTTTTTTTTGAAATTCACAATGATGGTTAATGCTCCTGCGTTTGTTAGGTACAACTATAAATAGCTTTCTTCGTTGTTCTTTGTCGGCTGACCTTGAACCAAACTATAGTCAGAGCATAGTTGCATCGTTCGGTGAACATGGTACCTTCTTCCAAGCTAAGATCCTGAACACGTACTCGCTCTGCACATATGAGAGTATGTCGATTATTATTTTTAAAAAAATTACTCAATTCGCTCCAATTATTTTTAGAATTTATATTGTATATATATATATATAAATATAGAAAGTCCTGTTACCTTATTAGTCTCTCGAGTTCTCTCTTTCTCTGTCTCTCTGCGTGAGGCGTTAATATTCCATTTTTCTCAATTCATAATCCTCTCGAGTTAGCATTCAACTAATTCGCATTACATAATTTCCAACAATTACATATGTACATATATGGAGTAATATGGTACAAATCTATTTTTGCAAATTTCTCCTCTCTAAAGGATTTTTCTGTAAAATAAATTTACTAGGAAAATTAAAATTTCGAAATAGAAATAAATATTTACTGACCAAATGTATATTCACTTCGTGTATTAACTAGGAAGTGTTAGAGGGGAACTTGTTCGCGAAACGTGCTATTTGATTTATTGTTATTATGTAAATTTCAATTTTTTTATTTTCAAATGCCAACTTCGATTTTTCTATGATTTTAGATTCGAAAAATAAAAAAATCCTCTTAGTAATTAATTATTATTATTATTTCTAATTTTCTAAAAATATTAATAAAATTAATCCCAAGAATTCAATTATTTTCATAAATAATAAAAATCTTTGCAAAAAATTCAATTATTTGAAGAAATAATACAATTTTCCGCGTGAGAATTCAATTATTTTAATAAAAAATAAAATACCTCGGAAAAGTTCAATTATTTTTTGTAAAAAAAAATTATTCGCAGATGTTAATTTATTTTCAAATACAATTTGAATTAAAGTTCTGAAAACGAAACAATTATTTTTTTAAATTTAAATAAAATTGATAGAAAGAATTCAATTATTTTAAAAATAGTTTGTAATAAAACTACAATATTCGGAAAAGAATTAAGAATTATTTTTGAAAATTACAATAAAATTCACCGAAATTCAATTATTTTAATAAGAAAATAATTAAATCTCCTTAGAATGAAATTATTCTTCGAAATTCTTAGTAAATTCTTTGCAGGAATTCAATTATTTTCAATATTCTTTAAAAAATTAAATTATTCTTAAAAATAATTGGATTCTAAGCAGGAATTGAATTATTTTTGAAAATTTAAATAAAACTTATCCTGAATTTATTTAATTTCATAATAAAAAAATTAAATCTCCAAAGAATTAAATTATTTCTCGAAATCTTAATAAAATTCAATTACTCTTAATATATTTTTAAAACAATTCAATTATTTTTATAAATAATTAAATTCTCCACAGGAATTGAATTATTTTCAATATTTTTAAAAGATTACAATTATTTTTGAAAATTTTAATAAAAATCATTCGTAAAAATTCAATTATTTTTTAAAATTGAAGTCAAAATTTTCCCTGAAATGCAATTAATTTTATAAATAATAAAATTCTTCATAGGAATTTAATTATATTCAAATATTCTCTAAAGAATTCAATTATTTTTGAACATTTTAGTCAAACTTTTCTCCAGTATTCAATTATTTTTCTAAATAATAAAATTTATTTTAGGAAGTCAATTATTTTCAATATTTTCTAAATAAATAAATTATTTTTGAAAATTTTAATTAAAATAATTATTAAAAATTCAATTATATTTTAAAATTGTAGTCAAAATTTCCCCCTGAAATTCAATTATTTTCAATATAATCTGAAGAATTCAATTATTTTTCAAAATATCATTCGAACTTTTTTCTAAAATTCAATTATTATTCTAAATTATAAAATTCTTTTTAAGAATTCTATTATTTTCAATATTTTCTAAATAATTCAATTATTTTCATAAAAAATTAAACACTCCATAGAATTCAATTATTAAAAATTATTCTCCAATGAATAAAATTATTTTTGAAAATTGAATGAAATTCTTCGAAGAAATTCAATTATTTTCAATATTGGCGAAAAAATTGAATTATTTGTTAAAATTTTAATAAATTTCTTCGCATGATTTCAATTATTCTTCAAAGATTGCATAAAATTCTTCGAAACAATTGAATTCTTTTCGTAAATTTTGATTAAATTTTCTGCAACAATCAAATTATTTCATTTTCAAAATAATTATAAAAATTACTAAATCTTTTGAACAGAAATGTCAACTTTTAAAATTAAAAAATAAATTACTATTACTAACGCAAAATTATGGGTAATAATATATAATTTAGAAATTTTTACTGGGAAAATATTTCGAAAAAATGTATTCTCCCAATATTTAAATAAACAACCAGAAGCAAACCAAATCTGAAGAAGAAAATATTCAACTCTTCAGTACAGATAAATAAAAATAACAACATATTTGATCAAATTTTTAAGTAAATCCTGAAAGACTTTTGATATTTTTTTCTTCCCCTATAAGAATGTAAAAATTTAAAGGAAGACAAAGAGGGATTTTTTTCTCACGAATAAAATATAATATATTCTCTTCTTTTGGATCTAAGAATATTATCAGTGGAAAGTCGACAATAGGCGTCAGTTTGTGAAAACGACTCATCCTTATTTTGTCTCTATTGTGAGATTATTGCGTGATACGCATATGAAATTAAAATGAGAAAAAAAAGGTTTCGTCAGGTACAAAGAGTATTTATTCTCATCTTCAAAAACGAAATTCAAGGACAAATTCCTATTTCTATACATGAATAGAATTCGAAACAAGTTTTTTTTTTAAATCCTACCAGAATTTTTTGAAAAAAGTTTTCTCCAAAAAAAGTCGTTTTTTCGATAATTACCGAATTTTGAAAGAAAGAAAGTAAGAAACTCGAAAAAAGAGGAATAAAAAATTAAAGCCGACTTGGAAGAAAGAAAATCGAATTTTGATTTTCGAAAAAAAGTTTTCTAAAGAAAAAATTAAATTTCTGTCAAAAATCAGAAATTTTCGTGAAAAATTCATTTTTTTGAAGGAAACATTTTCAAAATGTTCTGGTAAAATTTCAAAAGAAACCCTGATTTTCGAAAGAAAGAATGTGAGAAATAGGGGAATAAAAAATCAAAACCGCCTCGAAAAAAGGAAATCAAATGAAATCGAATTTCTGATTTTCGAAAGAAAGAAAGAAAGAAAGAAAGAAAGTAATAAAAATAGAGGGAAAAAAAGAGGTGAATAAAAACTCAAAACGGACTTGAAATAAAGAAATATTGCCTATGCTCTAACCTAGATCGTCAGGCGATGGGAAAATGAATTTACCTCGAATCGAGGAATTCTCATTTCCGGAAACGCTTCTCAGCATCCGCTCCTTGCAACTTCCTGATCGGTTGTCCACTAGGTCGAAAAATTATCAGAAAAAGAAAATTAATGACCGGTTATTGATCAATTTTAAAGTGTCTTCTCTTGTCCTAGATTATTAATTTCGTCATACCACATTGGAAAAACTTTCTCTCACGTACAAAATTCGATCTATATCGAAAAATTATTATTCCATTCTTTCAAACACAGTTATTAGGAATTTTTATTGCGATCACTTTCACCTATAAGAGATATTTAGCATTTATAATTCATAATTTTTTTTTATTTTCGAGAACAATCCTAGATATTTATCTTTGTTTATGAAGTCATTTATTTTGCTGTTGGTGGAAGGAAGAAAGAAAGAAAGAGAATATTGTGTTTAATGTGAAAAAAAATCAAATATGAAGTAATCATTTTTTTTCCCGACAAGTATAATAATAATAATAATAATAATATGTCTTTTTACTTTCAAAGAATCTGCGTGAATCATTTCTAATTCTGATTTGTTGGTTTTTTTTTCATTATATATAGTTCAACTTTGCAAAATGTGTTGCATGAAAAGAAGTTGTCTTGGAAATTCATAATTAGCGCTCTAGATATTTCGTATTTCCTCGTTATTGTCTTACTTTTCTCGCGAGCTTTCCATTCTGCACCCATAATATTGGGATAAAAATTAAAATTCCCAAGGTATTGTAATAACGAAAAAAAACATTCTATGTAACGTCAATTTTCACGTAATGCAATTAGTCCTCGTTTTCTTAAATTCAGAACTCGGATTTTGACTTAAGGGAGCAAAAAAAAGTTGTTTTTTGACGATTCATTGCTAGGGAAAAAAGTGGAAAAGTCTTATTTTACTCGGAGTTCCCACGGGAATTTACTTTTCTATTTTTCCTGACTTTTCCCTGATTTCCTAAAGAAAATTTCACTTTCTAATTTCAAAAATAATTTCAAATTGGACTTTATATAACATTCAATTCTATTTTCAAATAATTATTTGATATTTTAATACATTTTTTTCGTAAATAAGATTACTTTTAAAAATTTTAATACTTATTTAAAAACATTTATTTCAATACACAATAAAAATTTAATTATTGTTTAAGAATACAATTCTAATTTATTTTCTACTAATTTTCAAACTAAAATTCAATTATTCCTTAAAATTCGTAACAAAATTTATTCAAAAGTTTACCAATTTTACACTAAATAAGTAATTAAATATTATAAATTGAATATTAAAAATTAGAATTATCAAAAGGTAATTCAAAAAATTTAAATTTTTAATAAATGTTAGTTAAAGATATTTAAAACATTATTTTATAAAATTTCGAAATTAGAAACTTCAGTTTTTAACTCTTCGAGTATTTAATTATTTTCTAAAATTTTAAACAAAAAATACTTCTTTCAATCAACTATTTTCAATAAGTTTCAGAAAATTATTCATAAATTGAATCATTTGAATATGTAGAAAAATTAGATCTTCTGTCTAGAATATTAATAATCACAATTGATAAATTGAATTATTTCTAAAAATTTTATTGAAACCTTTCGAAATCATTAAATTTTTTTAAAGAATTCAAATCAAATTGAATTAAAAGAATCAAATCCTTGCAATAAATTTTATCACCATTTTTACAAATAATTGAACCTATTTCAAGAATTTTATTAAAATATCTTTAAAAAATGTATGTCTGTGACTTTTATTAAAATTTACAAAAATATGTCAGTTCTTTCAAAAATGTTTAAAATAATTAAACATCTGCAGAGAATATAATCAAAATTTACAAAAATAATTAAATTTTGTGTAGAATTTTATTCAAATTTTCAAAAAAACAATTGTAATATATTTAGAAAATATTAAAAGTAATAGAATTCCTGCTAAAAATTTTATAATTCATGAAAATAATTGAATTTTGAAGAAAAATTAGATTAAAATTTTCAAAACTAACTGAAATCTTCAGAGAATATTGAAAATAATTCAATTCCGGCGAAGAATTTTATTTTTTATGAAAATAATTGAATTCTAAGGAAAATTTTATTATTTCTGAAAATAATTGAATCTTGAAGAAAAGTTTGATTAAAATTTTCAAAACTAACTGAAATCTTCAGAGAATATTGAAAATAATTCAATTCCGGCGAAGAATTTTATTTTTTATGAAAATAATTGAATTCTAATGAAAATTTTATTATTTCTGAAAATAATTGAATCTTGAAGAAAAGTTTGATTAAAATTTTCAAAACTAACTGACTTCTATAGAGAATGTTGAAAATAATTCAATTCCGGTGAAGAATTTTATTTTTTATGAAAATAATTGAATTCTAAGGAAAATTTTATTATTTATGCAAATAATTGAATTTTGAAGAAAAGTTTTATTAAAATTTTCAAAATTAACTGAATTCTTTAGAGAATATTGAAAATAATAGAATTCTAGTAAAGAATTTTATTTTTTATAAAAATAATTAAATTCTAAGGAAAATTTTCAAAAATATTTGAATTCTTTGAAAAATATTTTTAGAAAAATTTGAATTCTGGGAAAGAATAAATTGTCAAAAATATGTAAATTATTTAGAAAGTAATGAAAATAATTTTATTTTGCGAAAAATTTGATTTGTATTTTCAAAAATAGTGGAATTCGTTGGAGAACATTAAAAATAATTGAATTCTGGTGAAAAGTTTTACTAAAATTTTCAACAAAAAAAATTTTAACGAATTAAAGCGAAGAATTTAATTATTTATAAAAATATTTGAATTTATGGTGAAGAATTTTATTAAAATTTTCAAAAATAATTGAATATTTTTTCGAGAATATTGAAAATAAGTGAATTTCTGAAAATAATTCAATTCTTGTAGAAAATTTAATTATTAAAGAAAATAATAAAAATTCTTTCAAGAATATTGAAAAATAATTGAATTTCTTCGAAGAATTTTAGTTTTAATTTTAAAAATTAATTTAATTATTTCGAGAATATTATATGAGAAAACGATTTATTTGATTCAAACATATTGTGTTTAAATCAAACTTAAAATATCTTTGCTATACAGTCAAACATATTTAAGTTTAATTCAAACATATTTTTTGATTCATTTAAAGAAATATTATTTTTAATTTAAACTTAAGTTGTGATTGATTTTTAATTATTTATAATCGACTTTTAATTTGATTCAAACATAAGATTTTTAAACATAATTTTTGTTTAAACCGTAACCGAAAATATGTTTGAATTAAACATAATTATTTACACAAAAAATATTTTTGAATCAAAGCAGTAGATGTTTTCTTTATATTGGGATTAAGATTACAAACTAATTTCAGTTGAACAAAATCACTTAAAATTATTTTTCTATTTGATTTGAGAATAATGTTTTCTCAGTGTTGAAAATAAGTTAATTTCTGCAAAGAATTTAATTAAAATTTTCATAAATAATTGAATTCTTTCTAGAATATTGAATAGAATAATTGAAAATCAAAGATTTGCGAAAAAAGTAAGATTTTTGAAGGGAAAAGTGTTGATTACAGTAATTTTTGCAGAATAAAATTTAAATAAGTTGAATTTTAGATAAAAAAAAATTTGTATTTTTTTGCTTTTTTCGTATACTTTTAATATTTGGAAGAAAAGTCGAAAAGTAGAACTTGGAAATTAGTCGAAAAAATCGAAAAATTCATACTGCCTGGCAGAAGAAATTTTGTTTGAAATTGACGAAGAAGAAAAATAATCTAATCGATATTATTCGCCAAGGACGTAATAAACAAGTCTCATTAATCCTTTTTTTTCTCCCACGTGGAAAAGAAATGTTATTTAATTTATACGTCTTGATTAGCATACGTTACTCACATGCTTTTGGCCTATAAAGACAAAAGCCATTAGAAAATAATTGAATAAGTTATAATGAGGTAACAATTGCAAAATCCAGTTACGATGATAATAACATATTACTCAATCACATATTTGGCGGCGTGAAGCCATTCAATTATGGATTTAAAAGGAGTGCCCTTTTGTTTTTTACTATTAGAGAGAGAGAAAGAGAGAGGGACTAGTTGTTTGTCTCCGATTATCTCAGAATTATAATCAATTTTGTGAAAGTATTTTGCCATTAGTTTGTTTGTTTTTCGAATCATCGAAAAAACATGTATAGATACGACGATACTTCATCATATCAAACATCGATGAAGTATATATGTCGTTATTTTGGTTGTTGTATATAGTTGAAATTGAAAGAGAAAGAAACATAAAATGCGTGTCTTTTCTCTAGTCAATCGAACTTGATTTACGTCTCATTCGTCATGGGAAAACGATTGCTATTCTCAGGGGGGTCTTGACCTTCATGTTACTGTCACGATGCTGGAGACCACCTGCCGCCACCGCCCCCCTTATGTAACATTGGTCATGCTCTTGATGTATATTCAATCGTCCCGCGGTTCGGTCGACATTTTCATTGAAAATTCACAAACACAAACACAGTGTGGCTACAAAACTAGAAAAGAAAGAATTCCACATTATTTCAAGTATTCCATGAGAGAAAATTTCGATTCAATTCAATAATTTCCATCATTAGTGTATGTTTTAGGCCTCGGGTCGACTTTAACGAGCAAAATCAAGTCGTTTTAGTCGATTAAAAATGGAAAAAAGTCGAAAAAAGTTGCCTATTTAATTTCGTGTGGTCGCAAAAAATGTATTATGAGTATTTCCTTCATTCCTCACTGATCTCTGAATTCAATTAATCAAAACTTGTATAATTTTGCTGAATAAATGTCTAAATATCTACCTACTTATTATTTCCTTTTTCACAGGAAATAAAATTAACAAAAAATCAACTTTTAATAAAATTTTAAAAATTCTAAAAATTAAAACTATAACCCTTTCAAAAAGGAAATAAAATTAACAAAAAAATCCACTTTCAAAATTATAATAATTTCTAAAAATTAAAACTACAACCCTTTCAAAGAGGAAATAAAATTAACAAAACATAAACTTCTAAAATTTAATAATAATTAATAATTAAAACTATAACCCTTGTGGAATTTTTTTTATTTACTACCATCTCTAAATCTTTTAAAAAATGAATGAATTTTTTAAAAATTTTCAAAAAATATATAATTCCTCCGAAAATATTAAAAGTAATTAAATTTCTGCGAAGAATTTTATTAAAATTTTCAAAAATAATTGAATTCTTTTAAGAATATTGAAAATAATTGAATTTCTTCGAAGAATTTCATTCAATTTTCAAAAATAATTTAATTCATTGGAGAATAATTTTTAATAATTAAATTCTATGCAGAGTTTAATTTTTATATAAAAATTATTGAATTATTTCAAGAATATTGAAAATAATTGAATTCTTGCGAAGAATTTTATTCAATTTTTAAAAATAATTTAATTCATTGGAGAATAATTTTTAATAATTGAATTCTACGCAGAGTTTAATTTTTTATGAAAATAATTGAATTATTTCAAAAATATTGAAAATAATTGAATTCTGACGAATAATTATATTAAAATTTGCAAAAATAATTGAATTATTTAAAAAATATTGAAAATAATAGAATTCCTAAAAAGAATTTTATTATTTAGAAAAATAATTGAATTTTGGAGAAAAATTTGACTACAATTTAAAAAAAAATCGAATTTTTACGAATGATATTTATTAAAATTTTCAAAAAAATAATTGTATTTTTTCAAGAATATTGAAAATAATTTAATTCCTGTGGAGTATTTAATTATTTAAAAGAATAATTGAATTGTTTTAAAAATATATTAAGAATATTCGAATTTAATTAAAATTTCGAGAAATAATTTTTTTTTTAGAGACTTAATTTTTTTCTTATGAAAATGGATAAATTCAGGATAAGTTTTACTAAAATTTTCAAAATAATTCAATTCCTGCGGAGAATCCAATTATTTTGAAGAATAATTGAATTTTTTCAAGAATATTGAAAAGAATTGATTTCTGGTGAATTTTATTGTAATTTAAAAAAATATGTAATTCTTAATTTTGTTAGAATATTGAAATTTTATTACAAAAATGTAAAGAATTCAATTATTTATGAAAATTGCAATAAAATTCACCAGAATTCAATTATTTTCAATATTCTCCAAAGAATCGATTTATTTTTGAAAATTTCAATTAAATTTACCGCGAATTCAATTATTTTCATAATAAAATAATTAAATCTCCAAAGAATTTAATTATTTCTCGAAATTTGAATTAAATTCTTCACTTGGATTCAATTATTTCTAAATAATTTTTGAAAGGCATACAATTACATACAATTAAAAACTGTCCAGAAAAGTGAACTTTAGTGAAATCTTGTAAAAAGTAATTTAATTTTTCGAAGAATTTTAATTATAAAAAAAATTTCTCGAAAATTCTAAAATAGTGTATTTTTAATACTTTTAACTTACTTGGTTCAATTTAATTAAATCTTTAAAAATATGATAAAATAATTCTAAAAATTATTTCTTTTTATAAATATTGTAACGTAATTTTTGGAAAATAATTGAAGAATTTTTGTATAATTTAAAAAGAAACTAAGTTTTTGAAGAATCTTAATTTCAAATTTTGAATATGATTATTTTCCCCAAACTGTTGAAAATAATTCAAAAAAAGTTTAATATTATTTTGTTTTGTTTCATTTTTATTCAATTTTTACTTGAAGATTATTTATTAAAATTTTTGAGAATTCAATTATTTCTATATTTTTCAATTAAAATTTTTTAAAAGTTTATTTTCAAAAATTGTAATAAAATACTTTAAAAATGAATTATTTTCAATTCAATTTTACAAAATTCCACTTTTTCACCAATTTTATACAAAATATAAAATTATTTTTAATTTTATATTTCAAAACTTTATTTAGAATAATTATTCAAATATAATTATTCAAAAATTTGTTTATAGTTATGCCTTTCACGCTATAAAAATTAAAATAAATTGCATTTTATGCTAAAATGTGGTATTTTTTTGGTAAATTTGGAAGAAAAGTCGAAAAAGTCACAATTTTTTAATAAAAGTCGATAAAAATCGCATTATTTGAAAATAATGGAAAAAGTCATTTAAACGTTCGAAACGTTTAAATGAACAAAAATTCCAGTTCTCCATGAAATTAAATTTTTACATTTAACTATCGCGAACACTAGTTTATAAAAAAAAAAATTTTCAGTAAAAAATATTTCGTTTATATTTAAACATTCAAAATCCACTATTATAATAATAATTATATTCAATAGAATACGATTAGAAACAATATAAGACGATATTAGAGACAATAGCGTCGAGAATTAGGAAGTGCTATTAGACTGAGGATTAAAGGAAAAAAAAAATGTTTTATGAACCAGAGGTTGTAAATTATTCCAAAGGAGCAATTTCCTATAATTGGCACAAATAATGCTAAGAAACAAATACTGATTGCAGCAAATAATGCAGAACACGAAAATACCATTTATTTAATGTAATTTCAACTCCCTAGGAACAATAATTCAACAGTGCGGATGCTATAAATATAAATACTATTCAACTTATGCAATCCGTTTAAAAGAAATAAAAATATATTTTAATCCACCAAACTCGCAGTGTCGAGAGAGTGAGAAGAGAAAAAAAAACATCAATTCAAGGCGAAAACTATTTCGCCAGATGAAGTGAAAAATTATTTTAAAGACTTTCGTTTTACTGAATTTTAAGAAATCTTTAAAATACCATTAATGCCGGCACTTTATAGACACTCGGTTTATGACATAACACAACAGAAACTTTTGCTAAAATTCATGAATAAAATAAAGAAATAAATAAAAATTCCTAAATAGCATAAATAGAAATTTACAAGGCATAAATAAAATAAATAAAATAAATAAAAAATCAACAAGAGATTCATAAATACAAAAGAACCTTTTTTTACAAGAAACGAGATTTTTTCTCTCTTAACGTCACAGAAAATGACAAAATCAGGAAGAATGGAAAAAAAGGAGAAAAATATTGTGTATATGCGTCAGATACAAATTATTAATAGACGAAGAATTTCTCTTCCCTGAATTGATATCTAAACAGTGGCAAAATAGATATATCAGATGGAAAATTTCACTAAAAACATTCCTATTAATGCGCAATAAAGAGACAATAAAAGAATAGTCGGGAATGAAGCCGCGGGACGATTTTGATTTATTCAAACGTTGTTCATCTCTTCGCTAACAAGTATTATGTCAAAAGCGAGGTGAAAATTATTTTCACCATGCCAAGATTATCGGTCATTAATCTACAATCGCCACACATTATAACAATAGTCTCTCTCTCTCTCTCTCTTTCTCTCAAGGTGTTTATACAAATATGATGAGAAAAGTGAAATTTTCCTTCTCCTTTATCCTTTTTTTTCTGTTTCAAACTCAATATTACACAATCGAAAAAAAATATTCACGCACTTGGAGAAAAATTATTGCTCAGCATTGTCTATTTTTACGACACAAAACAATTTCCATATTTTCGTCATTCTCAGAATTTTGTTTTCATTCCTTTTTTTATCGATTTTGCACAGGCAGGGTTGTCACAAATATTTAATTTTATTTTTCCATGACTTTTCCCTGATTTCCAGACGAAATTTTCACTTTTTCCCTGACCCCCAAAGAATATTCTGATTCACTCTAAAAATTATTAGATAATCAAGAAAAAATGTTCTATTACATTTATTTACAAATTTCATTAATTGTAAAATTATTCAAAAACATCAATAACTTCTTTTTTAAATAAATATTTTATCATTATTATTTTTCTGTAGGAATTCAAATTCGTCTTCTTCTTCATGTTTTGTAATAATTTAAATTGCCATAACATTTTTCAGAATAGGTTAATTATTTATAAAAATCCTAAAAAAATCCTTCGCAAGAATTCAATTATTTTTACAAGCAGTAAAATTTCTCAAAAAAATTTAATTATTTTTAAAAAATGTAATAAAATTCGTGGCAAAAATTCAATTACTTTCATAAATAATAATAAATCGATTATCCGTTAATTCATTTTTAAATAAATTTTTATTAGAAAATTCTAGAAAAATTCAATTATTAAAATTAAAAAATAAATAATTTATTGAATAATAGAATGTTCTTTGTTAAAATTTTATTTTCATAAAGAATTTTATCAATAAATTTTTAAATTTATGAATTTAATTTGACAAATTTTAATAAAATTTTTTAAAATAATTAAATTTTTCGAGGAATTTGATTAAAATATATATTGTATTAAAAATCATTAAACTTCTGCGATGAGTGTTATTACTTAAGAAAATAATTTAAATTTTCTTAAAATTTCCATAAAATAATTGAATTTTGGAGAAGAATTTTGTTATTTATAAAGTTACTTGGAATTTTAACAAGAATTTTTGTATTTTAATTTTCGAACACGATTTGGATTTCTGCGAAGAATTTTATTACATTTTAAAAATAACTGTATTTATGTGAAGAATTTTATTATTTATATAAATAATTGAATTCTTACAAAGAATTTTATTCCAGCTTATAAAAATAATTTAATTTTTTAAATAATTTATATTTTTCGAAAAATTTTATGAAATTTTGTATTTTAAATAATTGAATTCTTGGGAAGAATTGTAATTTAAAATTTTGAAAATAATTCATTTCTTGCGAAAAATTTTATTCGTTTCTAAAAATAATTGAATTTATGAGAAAAATTTTAATAAATTTTCAAAATAATTGAATTTCTGCGAACGATTTTTATAATTTTTTTTTAAATAATTTAATTTCTGTGAAGAATTTTAATAAATTTTAAAAATAATTGAATTTTAATGAAGTAGTTTATTTTTATTATTTATAAAAATAATTGTAATTTTGACGAGAATTATTTTAAAATTTTTGAACATAATTGAAATTCTGCGAAGAAGTTTTGTAACTTTTGAAAATAATTGAATTTCTGTAATCATTTGTAAATTTTCCGAAATCTAATGTTTTTTAGTATTTTTAACTAAAATTCTTTTATCAATCTAGTATTTATGAAAATTGTAAAAATTATTCATAAAATAATTTATAAGTCATAATATTTATGATAGTTATTATTAATTTTATTTCATTATTATTTATTTATTATTTAGTATTAATTATTAATTTTATGATAGTTTTTGAAAATTTAAGTTATTTAAAAAGAAATTATTGTCAGAAATAGAAAAAATTGAAAGTTTTGTATTAAAATTTGTGGTAATTTCATAGTTTACGAAGCAAAAAAAAAATTCAGTGACCTGTGGCAACCCTGACAGGTCACGGATTGGAAAAAAATCCACTTCACCAAAAATGTCGCATTTTCTTGAAATATTTGGAAAAAAGTCCAATCCGAGGCCTGTAAAAGACGAAAATAATTTAAAAAACTAAATTTAGTCAACGAATTGTTCTTGTTGCTTGCATTTTTTCCCCCTGCAAACAACAATTGCTGGTAATAAAAAAAATATTTCCCTTATATTTAAAAATGGAACTCTTTCCTCGGTAAGGAAAACGAAAGGAAGTCAAGAATATAGCGGTCGAGCGTAATTTTCCTATTATTTATTTTATTGAACAAGTAATTTTCACGTTTAAATTGCAAATGGGCTCTCGACCAACACTGATCAATAATTCAAGCGTGAAAACTCAATTTCCGAAATAGAAAATAAATTTATTTTTATATCAAAATTATACGTATCGTTAATTTTTTATAAATATACGAAAAAGTTTATACAAATTTTCCCCGAAGAAAACAAAGCTAATATTACTTTTTCCTCCAAACAATTTCAAAATCGGTTCGTAAATTATTTTCATATTAAAAAAAAAAAAATTCTTTTCCCCGATTTCATAACTTTTGAAATAATTTAATTTTTACAAAATCAGGAATTTGTGTGTTATGGCAGGTGTGATATGTAGCGAAATTAACGTGTGTCGTACGGTTCTCAAAAAGACTTGACATAATTACCACGCGAGAGAGAAATATTGTGAAATAATTTTAAGCGACGTGTATACATTTATTTATACAGGTACATATTCTCTCAAAGTTAACTTTCAAACAATTCTTAATCTTAGAACTCGCCCCCCCACTTTTCTCTACAATTCACATACAAATCTTATAATGTGTCTTCTTATTATTACAATGTTGATATTGCAAAAGTGATAAAGTACCATGCCGAATAAAATGTATAATTATTAACGCACGAATCGTGTAAAAATTCTAAATAACATGTGTGAAATTTTTTTTTATTCTTTTTTTTTGATTTTTCAAATATTCCCAAACGTGTTTCATATTATAAAATTCTTATTACATGAGTCAGAAAATATTTGCCGCAGGGCAAAATTCAAGAGACAATTAAGTGTCACAATTTATTGAAATTTTTGAAAAATAATATAATTCTTTCGACAATACTGAAAATAATTGGGAATTACTGCGTGAAGAATTTCATTATTTATGGAAATAATTGTATTCTGGTGAAGAAAATAATTCAAATTTCGAGAAATAAATCAATTCTTTACAGAAGATTGAAAATAATTGAATTACAGAAAAGAATTTCATTATTTACAAAAATAATTTAAATCTCGCGAAAAATATAATTTAAATTTCCAGAAATAATTCAATTCTTTACAGATGATTGAAAATAATTGAATTACAGAAAAGAATTTTATTATTTACAAAAATAATTGAAATCTGCGGTGAAAATTTAATTTAAATTGTTAAAAATAATTGAATTCCTTTGAGGATATAGAACAAATAATTGAATTCAGCACTAAGAATAAGATTTTAATTTACAAAAACAATCAAATTTCTTTTAAAATATTGAAAATAATTCTATTCTGATGAAGAATTTCATTAAAAAATAATTTAATTTATTCGAGAATATTTAAAATCATTGAATTCTTTGGAGAATTTTATTTTTTTTATGAAAATAACTCAATTCTTTCAAGTATATTAAAAATAATTAAATTTCTTCGTAGAATTTTATTTGAAAATTCCAAAAATAATTGAATTTTTAGAGAATACTGAAAACTTTGGATTCCGCAGTGAAGAATTTCCTTATTTTTAAAAATAATTGAAATCTAGTGACAAATTTAATTAAAATTCTAAAAAATTCACCAGAATCCCATTATTTTTATAATAAAATAATTAAATTTCCAAAGAATAAAATTCTTTCTTGAAATTTTTAGTAAATTCTTTGTAGGAATTCAATTATTTTCACTTTTTATGAAAAAAATTCAATTATTTTTATAAATAATTGAATTCTACACAAGAGTTAAATTATTTTTAATATTCTCTAAAGAATTGAATTTATTTTGAAAATTTCAATGAAATTTACACCGAATTCAATTATTTTCATAATATAAAATAATTATATCTCCAAAGAATTCAATTACTTCACAGGGATTCAATTATTTTTAAATCATTTTTGAAAGACATACCATTACATACAATTAAAAACTGTTCATAAATTTTTTTGAAATTTTTAGTAAATTTTTCGTAAGAATTCAATTGTTTTCAATTTATTATAAAAAAATTCAATTATTTTTATAAATAATCGAATTCTACACAGAACTTCAATTATTTTCAATATTCTTTGTAGAATTTTATTTTAAAATTCCAAAAATAATTGAATTTTTAGAGAATATTAAAAATATTGGATTCTAGCGAAAACTTTCTTTATTTTTTAAAATAAATGAAATTTAGTGTCGAATTAGATTAAAATTTTGAAAAATAATTCAATTCTTTAAACAATATTGAAAATAATTGAATTCTGGTAAACAGTTTGACTAAAATGTTAAAAATAATTCATTTCTTTACAAAATACTGAAAGTAATTGACTTCTAACAAAGATATTTAATATTTACAAAAATAATTAAAATTTAGTGAAGAATTTGATTAAAATATTCAGAAATAATTGAATTATTTAGAGAATTTTGAAAATAATTGAATTTTTTCAAATAATCTATTTAAAATTCCCAACAATATTTTTATTCTTCTGAGAATATTGAAAAAACTTCGATTCCAGTGAAAAATTGAATTATATATATAAAAATAATCGAAATCTTGTGATGAATTAAATTGAAATGTTTAAAAGGAATTGAATTCTTTCAAGGATATTGAAAATAATTGAATTCTCGTGAAAAGTTTGACAAAAATTTTAAAAAATAATGGAATTTATTAGAGAATATTAAAAAAATTGAACTTCAGCGAAGAATTTAATTAATTAACAAAAATAATTGAAATCCATTGAATAATTTGATTACAATGTTTTAAAATAATTCAATTATTTAAAAAATAATTGAATTTCTTCGAAAAATTAAATAAAATAATTTATCCTTTCGAGAATATTATTAATATTTAAAGCTCAGTGTAGAATTTTATCATTTACGAAAATAATAATTAATTTCTGATAAATAATGTTTGATTAAAATTATCAAAAATAATTCAATTCTATTTGATAATAGTGAAAATAAAATAAAAACAATAAATACTTGCGGAGAATTTGATTAAAACTTTTCCTAATTTTTGATATTACAAAAGTGATAAAGTACAATAGCGAATGAAACATATATTTATCAACACGAATCGTGCAAAAATTCTAAATTACTATGCAGACAATTTTTTTTTCTTTTTTTTTTAATTTCCAAATGTTCTCGAACGTGTGTTTTATATTGTTAAATTCTTACTATCTGACTCAGAAAGTATTTTGCTCCCGGGGAAAAATTCAAAGAGACAATTAAGTGTCACTAATTTTAGAAGGCAAGAATTTTCATTGCAACAAATTACCGTTCAATTACTTTATCGAGGATAATAATCTAAATGTTGAGGAGAATGTTGACATTGACTCAATTTATCTATGACAAATGTAACGTTCACTCCTATTCTTTGATCAAATTTTTTTTGCCCCGAAGAAAAAAAAATTCCCTCCTCCTCCTCCTTTGTTTCGAATAATTTATTTATTGGAAAATTCGAAATTTTTTTAAATGAAACTTTCGATTTTTGAGATATTTATTCATTCTGTGGATAAAAAGAAGAAGAAGAAGAAAAATGATTAATAAATAATAATTAATGGAATTAGAGATTATGTGGTAATGACTTTCCTTTTTCAAGAGCTTTCGGTTTTCAAGGAAAACGAGAGACTATTATACACGGATGAAAGAAGTTATCGATAGCGATAATATTATGATTGAACGCCTAAGACTTGGCTATATAATCAAAATGCAATTGGTGCAAAAATTGTTCAAGGCTCAAGTTTTGCATTTATAAATCAAAACACTCACAGATATCATCGTAAAATTCCCCTTTCCCACGATATATGCCCCTATTTTTTTATTTTTAGTCTCATTTTTTTCTTTTTTTTTGAAACTTATTCAATTTGTACCTATTTATCAATGGAATAGTTTACAATTAATATCACTTAATAATTATTCCCTTATTGTATTCGCTATTAATTAATATTTTTACTTATATAAAATGGAAGGAAATTAAAAAATTAAATTCTCACCAAATAGAAGGAAATTAAAAAATTAAATTCGCACAAAATAGAATTGAATTCAAAATTAAATTTACATAAAAATTGAATAAAAATTATCGAGTAATTCAAAAAAGGTTAAAAATAATTTGAAAGTATGAAAAAATAATTTCAAAAAAAAAATCGTGAGAAATCTAATCAAAAATTGTTTTTAATTAATTAGTTTAGGTCATGTAATCGTTCTTTTCGCCTAGTTAACAAAGGTGTTCGCTCTACTTATTTTAAAGACAACGGAGCATCTTTCTCTTCATTTTTTTTTCTTTCTCCAACCGAGAGAACTCTATAAAATATTCAAGCATACATTTATGCACAATAGAAAACTATATAATTTTCTAAAAATCGTTGAAAGAAAAGCGAACACACTCCATTAAAGAGAGCGAATGTAAATAAATATTCTAAATAAAAATAGAAAATCAAATTCTTTTCGCAAAGAAAGTATAAGTTGCAATAAAAAATATAAATTTGAAAATTTGGCCCAATTTTGAAATAAAATAAAGTGTTAAAAGTAGAAACATTTTTTCCCTAAACTTTTGAATTTACTCTTTCTGTCTGTCGCAGTAAAAAGGAAAAAATTGGAAAATTATACAAAATTACAGAAAAACTTTTGCAAATTTTTAATTTTAATAATTGCTTGTAAAATCTATTATTCGCCATTTTTATATTCAATAAACCTTTTCTAATAATGTTTGAAAAATTCATGTTAGAAAAGAACAAATTATATAGATAACAATTCAGAAGAAACAATTAAAATATTTAATCTCTCTGGTTGGAAAATTTATAATTATTCAATTATTTTGCTATTAGAGGTAGAAAAAAAGGACCATTTTTCTTTGCAACAATAAAGTGATTATATTATGAGAGTGGAAAAAAGACAGTTACCTTTAGGAACAAGAGAGTGTTTATTATAAGAAAGACAAAAAGAGATTATTGTTAGAAAATAAAAATGATTATCATAAGAGAAAAAAAATTTCATAATTTTTCTTTCAAATATTTGAATAAAATTATTCTTAAAAAGGTATTTTTTTAAAAAAAATATCTGCAAAAAGTAATTAAAATATTTCGAAGAATTTAATTTGAATTATATTCAAAATATTTTAATTATTTGAAATAACTTAATTCCAATTTTTGTAAATAATTGAATTATTTTGAGAAATTCGATAAAAATTAAATTTAAAAAAAATTAAATTACTATTGAAAATTTGATCAAACTTCACAAAAGTAATTCAATTCTATCAGAAATATCAAAAATAATTGAAGTTTTACAACAAATGTTATTTAAATTTTCAAAAATAATTTAATGTTTTCTGGAGTTATAAAAATAATTGAATTCCTCCAAAGAATTTTAATATTTATATATAAATAATTGAATTCTTGTGAAGAATTTCATTAAAATTTTTCAAAAATAATTGAATTCTCTCAAAAATATTGAAAATTATTGAACTTTAGTAAAAAATTAATTAAATGTTATCAAAAATAATTAAAATCTTTGGACAATAATTAAAACAATTAAATTTTAATGTTTAAAATAATTAATTTTCATCGAATGTTCATTATTTTTAACAATTTTAATAAAATTATTCGCAAAAATTTAATTATATTCATTATTCTTGAACAAAGAAATAAATTATTTTTGCAATTTGTAATCAAATTTTTCACCAGAATTCAATTATTATTATTATTATTTCCGAAAATAATTAAATTTATTTAAAAATATTGAAAATAATTACATTTCTCCGAAGATTTTTATTATTTATGAAAATAATTGAATTCTGGTGAAGAATTTGATTACAAATTGCAAAAACAATTTATTTCTTAAAATTTTTAACAATTTTATTAAAATTGTTAAAAATAATTTAATTATTTAGAAAAAATTGAAAATAATTGAATTCTGGTAAAAAGTATAATTCAAATTTCCAAAAATAATGTAATTCGTTAGAGAATTTCAAAAATTAATCATTTTTTGCGTAGAATTTTATTGCTTATGAATATAATTGAACTTAGGTGAAGAATTTTATTGAAATTTTAAAAAATAATTGAATTCTTTCAAAAATATTTTTATTTTTGCGAAGAATTTTATTGTTTATGAAAATAATTGAACTTCGGTGAAGAATTTAAAAATTTTTTTAAAATAATTGAATTCTTTCAAAAATATTGAAAATATGTGAATTTTGATGAAGAATTTTACTGAAATTCTAAAATAATTTAATTCTTTCGATAGAATTCCTAAAAAGAATTTTATTATTTAGAAAAATAATTTAATTCTGGAGAAAAGGTTGACTAAAATTTTCAAAAATAATTGAATTCTTTCGAAAGTATTGAAAAAAATTGAATTCTTAAAATGAATTTTATAATTTAGAAAAATAATTGAATTCTTTCGATAGTATTGAAAATAATTTAATTTTTGCTAAGAATTTTATTTCATTTAAATTTTTTATTAAAGTTATTGAAGTCTGGTGAAGAATTTCATTAAATTTTTTTTTAAATAATTGAATTCTTTTGAGGAATTTAATTAAAATTATTTTGAAAATAATTCCCCATCTAATTTTACTGTTTCCTAATTTTTTCTCTGATTTCCCTGCGACTTGTTTTACATTTTCACGATTTTTTCCTGATTTTTCTTTTTCACGGTTATTCCCTAATATTCCTGACTGATTTTACTTTTTCTAATTTTTCCTGAACTGCGGCAACCCTGAACAAGTGATAATTGTAAAAATAAACCATAAGTGATTATTACAGGAATAAAGAAAGTGCCAATTACAATAACAATTTAAATGCTCCATTAAATAATTCGTTTTGTAAATGAAAATCAAAGTCTATTATAAAACGGCGCGAAGAATAGGAAACACTACGTTTCGAAAATTGTATAAAAATCGACTCTATTTGCTCTCTCGCATAAAGTATATAAATTTTCAATGCGCAGTAGTGCAATGATCGTGCAAAACTTTTCTCAACGTGTAACACATTAAACATTATTAAAAGTACACACGTGTAAACGATTATCGGTAGCCTAAAGCTTTTTGGTAAATATCGATCAACTTATGAGTCTTTCGTTCTTTCCTCTCCTATTTCTCTAATATAAAGAGCTCGGCAATAATAACAAGTTGAGAAACTATAAAATTTATAATACTCTATTTCAACCTGCTATATATTTTTCGCTATATATTTCGCCTCAAGGCAGGAAGTCTTGAAAGTCAGTAGTTAGCACTCCACATAACGCATATCATGTAATTATTATCCTCCATATATATGTATATATACGAAAATTGAATTATTGTCCTCATAATATATTTATTTTTTCAAGTACCAAATTTAGAAGAAGGATAAATAAAGAAAAAGGAGAGAATGTGCCTACTCTCTTTTTTTGTTTATGAGACTAAAAAACATAAATTGCTTTTGTTTAGAACGTAATTGAGACTTTAATCTTTGTATAAATTAATTTTATATGCCAACTTTCTAGCGGTATTAGCTAAGTTAGTTATAAAGTGAGAAAATGCGTCTAAGTAAATTTTGTAATGAGACGTTAAAATTATTCTCAAAGTCCGGAAATTGATTTCTTATTGGGAAAAGAAAAAAAAATTCCTTTTATCGAATTGTATAAGGCAAGAAAAAGGTGTCAATTACGGTTCTCGCATTTTTCACACTCTAAACGCTTAGCTTTTACAAATGACAAAATTTTGCTAAATAAATATTTAATTTCGATGAAAAACATTTTTTAATTACATACATTTTATTTACTTTTTTATGTCATTCGTATTTTTTTATTTTTAACTATTAAATTAACTGAAAATAAATATTTATTAAGCTGATAAAAATATTTATCTTTCTTTATTATTATATTATTAAAATTCAATTATTTTAAAAATTTATTACAATTATTAATAATATATTTGTTTGAAAAGTAAAAAAGTATCTCTAAAAAAAAAGAAAAGTATTTGAAAAACCAAATTTCTCAGAATTTTAATTATATTTTGTCGAAAAATCAATGTTGAAACAAAATATTTTATTAAATTTTTTTTTTAAATTAACTTATTATTAAAAATTGTTCTAATTCACTTTGAAATTAAGTTATTCTTTTAGTGAATCTAGTGAAAGATATAATTCAAATTTCCAAAAATAATGCAATTCTTTGGAAAAAAATAAAAATAATTGAACACTGGTAAAAAATATAATTCAAATTGAAAAACATAATTCAATTCTTTCGAGAAAATTAAAAATAATTGAATTCCAGTGAATTAGATAAGAATTTTATTATATACAAAAATAATTTAAATCTGTTGAAGAATTTAATTCAAATTTACAGAAATAATTGAATTTTTAGGAAAATATGAAAATTAATTAGAAAATAATTGAATTTTCGTGAAGAATTGAATTAAAATTTGCAAAAATAATTGAATTTCTTTCACAATCTTGAAAAAATAATTATTGTGTTCTGAATTAAGAATTAGATTTTAATTTTTAAAAACAATCAAATTTTTTTTTATAATATTGAAAATAATTGCATTCTAGTGAAGAATTTTATTTACAGTTTCTAAAAAAAAAGTTTATTTTTCAAAAATAGATCAGATCAATAGCGTTACCGAAAATTACAAAAATAATTGAATTCTAGTAAAGAATGTTATTATTTACAAAAATAATTGAATTCTGTTCAAGAATTTTATTAAAATTTTACAAACAAATTGAATTCTCTTAAAAATTATTGAAAATAATTAAGTTTCTCCGGAAAATTTTATTTCAAATTTCCAAAATTAATTGATTTCCAGAAAAAATTTGTATTAATTAAATAAATTATTTGAGTTTAGAAATTAAATAAAAAATAATTGAATTTTCGCAAAGTATTTAATAAAAATTCTCTTAAATATTTTTATTCTTCCGATAATACCTAATGAAAATAATTTAATTCCTGAGAAGAATTTTATTATTCATGGGAAATAATTCTATTTTTTCCAGAATATTGAAAATAATTGAATTCTAGTGAAAGATATAATTCAAATTTCCAAAAATAATTCAATTCTTTGGAAAAAATTGAAAATAATTGAATTCCAGTGAAAATGTTATTTTTTACGGAAATATTTAAATTATTAAAAAGAATTTTATTATTTACAAAAATAATTTAAATCTGTTGAAGAATTTAATTCAAATTTACAGAAATAATTTAATTTTTTCGAAAATATGAAAATTAATTAGAAAATAATTGAATTTTCGTGAAGAATTGAATTAAAAT
Source organism: Leptopilina myrica (nomen nudum) (assembly GCA_032872475.1). Lineage (NCBI taxonomy): Eukaryota > Metazoa > Arthropoda > Insecta > Hymenoptera > Figitidae > Leptopilina > Leptopilina myrica (nomen nudum). Next base: position 5,271,851 of record CM065467.1, on the reverse strand, counting down.
TTGCAAAAATAATTGAATTTCTTTCACATTCTTGAAAAAATAATTGAATTCAGAATTAGATTATAATTTTGAAAAACAATTAAATTGCTTTGAAAATCATTGCATTCTAGTGGAAAATTTTATTTACCATTTCTAAAAAAAGTTATTCTTTCAAGAATATTTAAAATAATTGAATTCAGGTCAAAAGTGTTACCGAAAATTTAAAAATAAATTGAAGTTTGGTAAAGAATTAGATAAAAAGTTTAAAAATAACTAAATTTTTAAAAGCATAATGAAAATAATGGAACGATGGAGAAGAGCTTGACTAAAATTTTCAACAAAAAGAATATTGAATTCTTTTGAGAATATTTAAAATAATTCTATTTTTTCGAAGAATTTTTTTTTTTAATTCAAATAATAATTTAATTTCTTAGCCAATGTCAAGATGAATGATCTTTTTGAAAAAGAATTTTGATATTTATAAAAATAATTTAATTATCGTGAAGTATTAAAAAATTAATTGTATTAAAAAATTACAAAAATAATTGTATTCTTTCGAGAATATCGAAAATAATTTAATTGAGTGGTGAAAAGATAGACTTAAATTTTTACAAATAATTGCGTTCTTTCGAGAGTATGTAAAATAATTAGATTTTTGTGAAGAATTGCGAAATTTCGGTTTTTTGATTGTAAGAAAAATAATTAGCAATATTTTTACAACAAAATTAAATAAAAGATGAATTTATCTACTTTTTTATGCATTAATTATTATTATTTACTGAGAAAAATATATACGCAACTTTTGATAAATCAAAAAGATTAAATATAGCTATATATTTTGAAAACAAAATTAAAAAAAAAGGACAACTAATTTTGAAACAGATGGAAAAAAAACAGTGTCACAAGAGTCGATATCAAAAAAGTCAAATAAACCACTAAAAAGGAGTTCGTACACAATTTTTAAACCATATATATATAAAAAGAAGCTAAACGATCGAGGAGAGGAAAAAAACGGTTTTTTTCCGTCAGACTGTGTAAAAGAGAACCTGTTTCAATCTAAAAGGCCGCGCCTGATTTGAAAATTATGCCAATATAAGCGGACCAAACGAACGGTTCTCCGGGAGGAGAATTTTAAACGTGTTTATAATATGTATATATATACAAACACAAAGTTGAATGCATTCTTGAAAAAAAAAGAGTAAAAAAAAAAATATCGAACCGTGTGTCTTACAGGTAACGTTACGTTATCGCGATTCTTCAATGAGTCGAACCAAGAGGTCACTATAAACTCGATGGAGAGTGCGAGAGAGTACGAGAGAGTCAAAAGAGAACGAAAGTGAAAGGTACAAATTCCTGTACAGGTATGCCCGGAACACGTGCAACTATATATGCTATTCAACAATTTATGAGTGTATATGGGTCTCTTCGCACGCGTCTTTTAAGTACACGCAGTGTGTGCAAATTGCAAGTATATATATATATATCTATATGTATGTGCGTGATGACCCGAAAAAAAAAATTAAATCAACTTTTGATCTAGATTTTCCCGTCAATTATCGTCCTCTTCATCGTCATTGGTCACTCATTTTCAAAGTAGACAAAATCTAAACTATTCAGTGATATATCTTTTCACTCATTTGACACATTGTTTGTCTAGTCTTGTCTAATTATTTTCAATTTGATTTTATCACACACGATATTTATATATATATATATATATATATACGAGTTTATTAAACACTCATTAAATTTCTGTTCTCTTAATCGCACTTTCAACAGACGTGTGAAATGTTGACAGGAAAATTTAGTTTTCTTTTTTTCCGATTTTCAAATTGAATGTTGACCTTTTCCCTGAGGCCTACAAAAGAAAATCAAATTCAATTATTAGCATGAAAAGGTTTCTTAGAGACGAAAAATTGTCCGACTATTTTGAAAATAAAATTAGTACCTCTCTCAAATTTTCAAACGTTTCAATAAAATTTTCTCCAAATTCAATTATTTTTACTAGGAATTTTCAATTTTTTTAAATTCCTTTATTTTCATTTTATTTTTTTCAAATTCAATTATTTTTACTAGGAATTTTCAATTTTTTTAAATTCCATTACTTTTCATCTGAATTTTTACAAAATCAATTATTTTGACGAGGTATTTTCAATTTTTTTAAATTCAAATATTTTCATTTGAATTCTTTTAAAATTCAATTATTTTCATTTGAATTTTTTCCAAATTCAATTATTTTTACTAGGAATTTTCTAAAATTCAATTAACTTTCATCTGAATTTTTTCAAAATCAATTATTTTTACTAGGAATTTTCATTTGTTTTAAATTCAATTATTTTCATCTGAATTTTTTCAAATTCAATTATTTTTACTAGGAATTATCAATTTTTTAAATTCAAATATTTTCATTTGAATTCTTTTAAAATTCAATTATTTTCATTTGAATTTTTTCCAAATTCAATTATTTTTACTAGGAATTTTTAAAAATTCAATTAACTTTCATCTGAATTTTTTCAAAATCAATTATTTTTACTAGGAATTTTCAATTGTTTTAAATTCATTTATTTTCATCTGAATTTTAGGGAAAAATCAATTTTTTTAATATTAATTTTAGGTTCCAATTTCAATTTCTTTTAAAATTCAATTAATTCTACATAAAAATTTAGAAAATAAATAATAGAAATAATAATAGAAAATAAATTTAAAATACAATTAATTTTTAATCAGAATTTTTAGAAATTTCAATTCTTTTAAATTTCAATTGATTCTAATCGGAAGTTTAGGAAATAATCAATTGATTTATAAATCAATTTTAGGAAATTTCAATTATTTAAAAACATTTAATTATAATTTTTTGTTAAAAATTTGTTTACTTTAAATTCATTTAAAATTCGAGTAATTTTAATCAAAATTTTTGAAAATTTTAATTTTTTTATGATTTAATAAATTTTAATCACGATTTTATAAAATTTCAATTCTTTTAAAATTAAATTATTTTTTACCATTATTTTAGGAAATTTCCATTCTTAAATTATTATAATAATTTTTAATCAGTAATTTAGGAAGTTTCAATTATTACAAGAAGTTTCAATTAATTCTTTATTAACATATCTTCATATATTCATTTATTTACTTTTAAATACATAAAATTCAGAAAAAATTAAGGTTTTTAAAAATTTTAATTCAATTTTTTAAGAATTATTGATATTTTAAAAGTAATTATTAATGAATTATCATATTAATTGAAATTTTGTTTTAATTTTGGTATATTTTAGTTTTGTAAAATGAAATTGAAAATGATTAAAGTCAAAGAATTTTATAAGGGATTTAAAAAAGTTGTCAGTGTTTCAATAATTTCTATAAACTAATTAATTTCTAAAAGATTTTTAAAAAATTTTGGTTTAAAAATCGATGTTTCGAAAGTATTTTATTAAAAATACGGAACAATTTGGTTTTTAAATATATTTTACTTCTATTTTTTATAAAGATTATTAAATGTCAAAAAGATTTAATTAAAACTTCTTGTAATAATTAAAACTCCCTAAAATACTGATTAATAATTATTAAAATAGTTTAAGGGCATTTGAACCATTATGACGTCACATTTGTAAAACACATGCTTTTCACTAATTGTGACCTCATAATAGTTTAAATGCCCTTAAGAATGGAAATTTCCTAAAATAATGGCAAAAAATAATTGAATTTTAAAAAATTTGAAATTTCATAAAATCGTGATTAAGATTTATTAAATCATGAAAGAATTAAAATTTCCAAAAAGTTTGATTAAAATAACTCGAATTTTAAATGAATAAAAATTTTTTTAAATCTAATAATTAAGTAAATAAATTAATATAAAAAGATTTAAAAAATTGATGTTTTGAAAAAATGTATTTTAAATTCCGAAGAATTTTATTTTGAATTTTGTTTTTAAAATATTTTAGTTACTCTTTTATTAATTATTTCTGCATTTTTTGAATATTTATTTATATTTAAAATTAAAAGAATTTTTATTTTAGAAATATTTAATTAATATTAATTTTTGTACATCGATTGTTAAAAGTTTGAGTACGAAAACTTCTGAATTTAAAAACTATATTTTTAACTAAAATCTTTTCGAAGTTGAGCATAATTAATACCTAATATTAAGAAATTTTTTATAGAATTTAATTATTTAAAATGAATAATTAAGATATTTTCAAAAAATAAGAAACCAAGTGAAATCAATTTCAAGGAGAATTCAAGGTTTCCAAATTTCTCGAAAATCTTTACGACATTAAAAATCAGAATTTTCGTACTAACGCAAAAGTTTCTTATATTTTTCCACTACTTTCAATAAAATTAATTACTTTACCACATTTTTCAATTTTAAAACCGTAATAAAATTCTTTTAAAATAAATTATTTTAAAGCAGAATTTTAGAAAAATATTATTTCAAAAATTTTTAATTAATTATTTCATAAATCTTCAATTATGTTAGGAAAATTAAACTGAAATATTTTAAAGAATTAATTTTTCAGAACTTTAAAAACAAAATCTTCGATAACTTCAATTGTTTTAATATTTTAAATCGAATTATTTATAAAAAAATAATTTTTGAAGAAATTAACAGAAGTATTAACAATTTTTCCTTTTAAATTTCTCCTGCAATTTTTAATTTTAGCAATTGCTTGTAAAATCTATTACATGATCGCTTTTTTATATTTAATAAAATTTTCTATTATTAACGTTTAAAAATTCGTAATAGAAAATAAAAATTATAAATAAAGATTCAGAAGAAACAATTAAAATATTTTACTCTCTAGCTGAAAGGTTTGCAATTATTCAATTATTTTGCTATTAAATATAGTAAAAAAAAGGTACGAAATAACGAAATAAATAAAAATAGTTAAGTTCATTTAAATTAATAAATTAAAAAAATTATTCCACACTTTAATTATTATTTTAAATCAGGAAATATATTGTTTTCGAAAAAATAAGGTGAAGAATAATGCAACGAGAATTCAAAGTTTTTAAAAATATTTTAAATATTTTAAATATTCTGAAAATATTTTTCGACACTAAAAACCAAAATTTAGTAGTATTTCCAATACATAATTTGATCTTTTTCCAACTTTTGATATAATTTCCTCACTTCTTTTCCTGATTTCTAAACCAATTTAACTTCCCCATTTTCTTCGATTGTCAATAAATCTCTAAAATTGCAATTTCTATTTAAAAATCCTCTAAATTTAAATTCCTTTTCTTTCAAAAAGCGAAACTTTCAATTTTCTCCAAAAAGAGTTTTAATTTTCTTCTAAACATCTCCTAGTAATGAAAATAATTCACGAATAACAAAATCCAAAGTCGATAGAAAGAAAAATTTTAGTTACTTCTCGTTTCGAATTTTTTGAGAATTCACAAAAATTCGTTGCACTTCGTAGTTCAACATTTTAAAATCAGATTGTATTTTTGAAGCTAAAGCAATCAAGCAACTGTATCCATTCATCAGTTTTTACTCTTCTTCATTCTTAAGAAAAACTGTTTCGAAATTTTTTTCCAAGCGAGACTGTGACATTCCGACATTGTGGCGTTAATATAAGAATTCTTCCCCTCAGGAGTCATTGCAGAAATACCTGGAAAATTCTTTCGACGATTATTCCTCCACTTTTCTCTCGATTCTCAAAAAAAAAAAAAAAAAAAAAAATTCTCCCATATCCTCAATTTGGAAACAAATTCCAAAGAATGTCTCTAGAACAAAAGTTTTCCATAATAAGTAACAAATTTTTCAACAACAAAAATTTTTTCAACAATTTACTGAATAGAAAAAATTATTTCTATTCTTGAATTGCAAAATGCAGTCCAAGATGAAAAATATTCATGAAAAGTATATAAACAATTTTTCCAAATTGCAAAAAAATGTAAATGAAAAAAATTAAGAAATAATGATAAAAAAATTGTAATTAAATTTCAAATCAACCCAACGAGTAATAAATTTAATTAAGAAGATGTTTTTTTTTCAATATTCAATTCCCGAGAATTTCGTAAATGAATAAAAAGAAATTTACATCGACAGAATAAATCAATATTTATGTAATTGTGTGACACACTATTTGTAAAGGAAAATTATTCATTGAATCAAAAGAAGTATTTTCTTTCTTCATGTAACGCCCATCGTCATAATATTATGAATATGTGAAAAAAAAGAAGAAATGTCTCTCTACACGCGTAGGTCTTTGTTGCACACATAATATGTATATGTAAATTTTGCAAGAAGAGAATCGATTGAAAGGCAATAAATGTAATTATTTCTTTTTTGTCATGAATGCGCATGATGAATCGAAATAATGAAAGAATGCCACTGAGAGTTTTGATTATGATAAAACAAAACTAAAAAAAAAATAATAAACGTACATTATAACTGTTGTTAAGTCAAACACATTTTATTCCGTTAGAGGACACGTGCACATATGCTTTAAGAATAACTAAATGTCCTATAAATGCCACGTCACTTATGGTGTTCGATGTTGCGTGCACAACATTCATCGTTATTGCTAATGAACAACAATCTTTTTTTTTTATTTTCGTACGCATTAAAGGTCAACTATTCAACAAAAATTTATTTATTTCCTGAAAATTTTTTTTTTTGTAGTTATTTTTGAATATTTTCTTTAAAATTTTTCATTTTAATTTTAGTTTCACTATTTGAATTTGAATCATAATTTTTATCTCGATTTTTACTTTGAATTTTAATATTTCAATTTTAATATTTCAATTTTTATATTTTAATTTTAATATTTCAATTTCAATTTGAATTTCGATATTTTTAAATTTGAATTCGAATTTTTGACTTCAATATTCATTTTTTACTGTCTTGAAATATTGAAGTTCATTATAAATTTCTATTGAAACGAAAATTATTTATTACTTCAAAAACTCGATAAATCTATTGAAACATTTTGAAATTGCAATTATTATTAAATTGAAATATTGAAAATACAGAATTCAGACTTCGTACTTGATAATTAATTTTAAAAAGTAGTAAAACGAATTTTTAAGAATAAAAAAATTAGTAAAAGAAAGCTATGGAAAAATTAATTTTCACGATTCAATTTTTCATAATTTCTAAATAAAATTAAATTCAAAGAATAAATGCATTTTTCTCAATACAAAATTCAATTACTTTTTTGTTGAAATTTTTAAGTCTAAAAATATTTTTCTAAATAAAATTAAATTCAAAAAATAAATACATTTTTTTAAATTCAAAATTCAATCACTTTTTTGTTAAAATTTTCAAATAGAAATATTTAAAACTTGAATCAGTTTGATTCAAAATAAAATTTTAAACATTATTTCAGCTATACAACATTAAAAATCTTTAAAGATTTCAATTTCAATTTAAATATTCAAATATTAATCTAAAATTTTAACTAAAATTCAATTTTAAATCAATTCTTATTAAAAAGTTTTGCGAGAATTCAATTATTTAAATACAAAAATAAATAATTTATTGACTAAATAATTATTTCTCAAAATTGAATTTTTATAAAAAATTTTGTTAAAATTGAAAAAAATTAAATTCTTTTGAAAATTTTAATAATAATTGCATTTTTTTGTAGAATTTTTTATAAAAAAAATGTAATTATTTTGGAAAATTTTAGTTAAATAGTAGAAAGTGAAAATAATTGAATTTCTGCGATTAATTTTATTAAATTTTCTTTAAATAATGCAATTCTTTCAAGAATATTAGAAATAATTGAATTCATGCAAAGATTTATATTATTTCTGAAAATAATTGAATTCTAGCGAAGAATTTAATTAAAATTTTCAAAAAATATACAAAATCTTTTAATAATATTAGAAATAATTAAATTTTAGTAAAGAAACTTACTAAAAATTTTAAAATTCATTAAATTGTTTTAAAACTATTGTAAATAATTGATTTACTGTTAGGAATTTTATTAAAATTTATCCAAAAATAATTCAATTCTTTCATGAATATTGAGAATAATAAATTGAATTCTTTTGAAAAAATTTATTATTTCTAAACGTAATTGAATTCTAGTGCTAAATTTGATAAAACTGAAAATAATTGAATTTTAGTGAAGAGTTTTTCTGAAATTTGGAAAAATAATTTATTTTTTTTAGAATATTTGGAATAATTAAATAATTTTTTTGCGAATATTGAAAATAATTGAATTTCTCTGAAGAATTTTATTATTTATAAAAATAATCGAATTCTTGGGAAGAACTTTCTAATTTTTTTTAACTAATTGAATTTTCACGAAGAATTGAAAAAAAATCATTTTAAATCATTGTTTTTCTTTCGAACATATTTTTGGAAAATTTTATTATTTATGTAAATATGTAATTGAATGTTTGCAAAAACTATACAAATTTGTTTTTAAATAATTGAATTATTTTGGATAAATTTTCATTAAAATAGTAAAAATTGAATATAATTGAATTAAAAATTTTTTTTAAAAATAATTGTATCGTTTTAAAGAAGTTTATTAAAATGTTTTGAATTATTTCTTAGAATTTTATTAAAAATTTTTAAGAATAATTTTTTTCTTTCAACTATTAGCGAATCTAAAGTGTGCAAATTTCTAAAAAGAAAAAAAAAGTAGCTTTTAGTATCACTAATCCAAAAAAAATTTCCAAATAGTAGCAAATCGTGAAAAAAAGTACTAAATAGTAGATTTTGATAAGTACGAAACTTGAATTGAAATATTGAAATTCTTTATCAAGTTTTATCGAAAGAAGAACTATAGAATACGTCAAAAAATCGATAATTCGATTGAAAGTTGAAACACTTTGGAATAACGTTGCAATAAGAATGAAATAAAAATAACATTTTCTCGAAGAGAATTGAAAATCACTTTCAAAAGACGAATCCAAAACATAAAGAAAAATGTTCAAAATGAAAGAAGAATTTTTTTCGAAGTAAAAAAGGTCGATGTGAAGAAAACTAAAAATAGTAAGAAGGATAGCAACTTCGTGATGATTCGCAACGGTCAAGGACATTCGGAAATGTGTATTCTCAGACCTTGAGTAAATGACCTTAAACATCAGTTTTCTCTCAATTGCAGTTTCTTGATTTATGGAATTCAAAACAAGAGGCGAAGACGAAGAAGAAGAAGAAGATGAGATTTTTTTTTGCATGAGAATTAAATGATCTTAAAAGCGACGCGACGTTTAGTGAAAGAGTCTGTTGGCACTGGAGCATGACAGCAATGAGTGAGACTGGTAACAGTTTGTCTGTACTAAAAGGAATTGCCCCGTTAGCAAAAATACGTCATATACAGTACACACAAGATTATAATAAAGCTGAGAAATTATTCTGTAAACGTCGTTCACTTGAAATCAAAGAACAGACAAATCCCCCAGGACCAGTCGTTTAGTCAACAAGTTCAACAGGTTATTCCAAGAGAGAGAGAATTCTTTAATACCAAAGAGCACTGACTTGAATTTCACGGAGCTCTACTTAATTCCGAAATGTCAATCTCCAGCAAAATTTTCATTTACACAAAAAAGAGAAATATTATCGATCATTTCTCTCTTGCGTAACGCGAAACAATTTCTCACAAATCCATTTATAGCGTCATTCGCATTCAAAAATGGTCCATAAAAATTTAGCACCTAAAACAAAAAAATATTTATCATCAACTTGAGGTAAATTCATTAAATCGAAGATATTTTTATACCGAGAATCGAAGAAAAAATTTCTCAAGAGACTGTAGCGAAAAAAAATTATTCCGCAGAAAATAAATTCAGTCGGAGAATAATAGTCAAATTAATTAAATAATTTTTCTAAATCCGCTTTTTTTTCCTCCAGATTAAAAATCGTCATCACCTAAAACACAAAAAATATTATAACAACTCGAAGCAAATTTGTTACATCTAAGAATATTTCTAAAAAAAAATTTTTTTAAATGAATAAAAATTCTTTTTAAATAAATTTCATTGTAATTTTGCAATTAGCACAAAATTTCATCTACGAATATTTTGAAAAATGGATATTATTTTAAATTTTTACTATGAAATTTTTATTTTTATTCAAAATTCTGTTAATAATAAAATTTTTTTTAAATTTTGTTTCTTACATGAAAAACTTTTGTTCTAGAGAAATTTTTAGGAATTTGTTTCCAAATTGAAAAAATAGGATTTTTTTTGAGAATCGAGAGAAAAGTGGAGAAATAATGGTCGAAAGAATTTTCCAGGTATTTCTGCAATGACTCTGAGGGGAGGAATTCTTAAATTGACGCCACAATCGGAATGTCACAGTCTCGCTTGGAAAAAAATTTCGGAACAGTTTTTCTTTAGAATGAAGGAGAGTAAAAACTGATGAATGGATACAGTCGCATGATTGCGTTAATTTTAAAAATACAACCTGATTTTATAATATTGAGCTACGAAGTCCGACGAATTTTTTTTTACCTCATCCAAAGAAATCTCATTCAATTATTTGCAAATTAATTAAAAATTTTTTCAAAGAATTCAATTATTTATGAAAATTAGAATAAAATTCTTTTGAGACATTCAATATTGTTTTGTAACATTGAGAAACAAATAATTCAATTATTTTTATAAATATAATAAAACTCTAAAGATATATTCAATAATTTAGGATTTAATTGAAATTAAATTTGTTTTGAGAATTTAAAAATAAAAAAGAAAAGGAAATGAAGTAAAGTTTTCAAATTATTTTTATAAATAATAAAATACTTATCAGCAAATTCAATTATTTTCAATATTTTAAAAATAATTTAATTATTTTTTATGAATTTTAATAAAATTGTTCACAAATAAATTTAATTTAATTTGTTATCCAATTTTTTTTAAGAAACAACAATAAAACAAATACTTTTTATATTTCTGATAGAATTGAATTACTTTTGAGAATTTTGATCAAATTCTTTACAATTTAATTTTCATAGAATTTCTCTAAATAATTAAATTATTTATAAAAATTAGAATGATATTATTTTTGAAATAATAAAATTAATTTTTTTCAATATTCTCGAAAGAATTGATTTACTTTCAAAATTTTTTATAAAATTCAATTTTTTTTACATATTCCCCAAAGAATTCAATTATTTTGCAAAATTCAATTATTTTCATAAATAACAAAATTCTTGTCAGGAATTTAATTATTTTCAATATTTTCGGAAAAAATAAATGATTTTTGGAAATTTAAAAAAAAATTCAAAAAAAATTTAATTATTCACAATATTGTGCAAAGAATTGAATTATATCTAGAAATTTTAATAAAATTCTTCGAAGAAATTTTTTTTTTTTTAACTCTCAAACGAATTCAATTATTTATGAAAATTTTTAGTCAAACTCTTTATTAAAATTCAATTATTTTCATAAATAACAAAATTCTTGGCAGGAATTCAATTATTTTTGATAATTTTAATAAATTTCTTCGAAGAAATTCAATTATTTTGGAAATTTTGAAACGAATTTAATTAATTTTGAAAATTTTTTGTCAAACTCTTCATAAGAATTCAATTTTTTATATTCTTGAAAAAATACATTTATTTCTGGAAATTTTTGTAAAATTCTTCACCAAAATCCCAATATTTTTGAAATTTTTAATAGAATTCTTCAACAGAATTCAATTATTTTCATAAAGAACAAAATTCTTCGCAGGAATTCAATTATTTTCAATATTCTCTATAAATTTTAATTTTTTTTGACAATTCTTTTAATCAAATTTTTTATTGGAATTCAATTACTTTAAAAAATTTTTTCAATCTTCAAAGAATTTTAAATTATTTTTTAAAGTAATAGAATAGTTCACCTGAATTTAATTATTTTTGTGATCAAAAAATTCTTAGCAGTAATTCAATTATTTTCATTAATGTTAGTAAAATTTTTCACCAGAATTTTTTAAAACAAATTCTGAATAAAAATTCAATTATTTTCAGAAATAAAAATTGTTCACAGGATATCAATAATTTTGAAATTTTGAACTTGTAAATTTTAATTGAACTCTTCGGTTAAGTTTCATTTTCTCAAATATTTTGAATTCTATTAAATTATTTTTGGAAATTTTTCCTAAAACTTTGAACTAGAATTCAATTATTTTAAATATTTTCCAAAGAATTCAATTACTTTGGAAAAAAAATTCTTTATTTTAAAAATTCAAAAGTTTTGAATACAATTTTTAAGAAATTCCTCGAAAGAATTTTCACTTACTTTTGAAAATAAAATTCTTTGCGCAGTAATTAAATTTTTTTCAATATAGTTTTAATAAAATTTCTCAAAAGAATTGAATTATTGTCAAAACATTTAATAAAATTTTTCCAAACAATTCAACGATTTTGAACAGTAGAGATAAATTTTAGAGTGAGTTTCTCAAAATTTGTTGTATTAAAATTTCAAATTATTCTTTAGGGTTAGGAAAAAATTCCAAATTCCGTCCGAAAATCAGAAAAAAATCAATTGTTTCATTATTTTAACTTTCTCACAACGAAGCTTTGTATTTAAATTTTCTGTTTTCATTTTCGAATTTCTTCGCAAATTTTTTTTTTTGCGAATTTGTTCCAATAATTTTCACCATAAATTTTCAAATTAATTTCCATTCAATGCCAAAGTGATGGGAATTGATTTTTGGTGTTTGTTATTTTATTTTTTTATTTTTTTTTCACGAAAAGAAGAAGTGAAGGAATCAAATTAACAAAATGACGCGATTCATCTCGGTATCGTTCCGTTACGAGTCAATGGCCGAGTTGTCTTCGCACCGTAATCTTGCAGCGATGTGCTACATACATAAACTTGTGGTATAGATACAAGAACAAGCTCGAGGCGAGCCTCCAAGTTGAAAGAATCACAAGAGAGTAAAATCATAGAATCAGGAAAAGTACAAGTTCACTTCTTGTTGTGAGCCTTGAGAAGTTCACTTTTTAAACGCGAGTCTGTATTTGAAAAGCGATAATTATCATTTCAAAAACAACAAGATTTCTCGATTTCAATTTCTGAACAGAACAAAATAAATACGTCATGAGAATGAAGTTCTTGTCTACAGTGATCTACATATTTTGTTTTATTCAACAATAGGATCTTTCAATTTCATTCAATGAATTCTGGTTTTGATGAATGATCCAGAAACGATCGCTCATCACTGAAAGGTTAATTATTATACTCAGTTCATTTAATTCATTCAATTCATTCAATTTATTCAATTCATTCAATTGTTTAGAAATGTTTTTGGACCCGTTTCTTTGATTTTTGTCCCCCTGGTGAAATTTGACTCAATTTCTTTTTTCTTTTCCGGTTTTAAAATATTTTTTTTCAAAATTCAACTCTTAAAAACTGGTTCGACTATTTTTTATTTTTTTTTCAAATCTGGCGTTAAACACATTTAACAGGAAAATTTTTCTTTTGTTTAACATAGACAATTTCTACTATTTCCCTCTTTCTTTGAAAATTAGTAAAAATATCATAGATTTTCAATGATAATATTTCTGATTTGATAATTGCTGAGAACTTTTTAAAGAGATTTTGAATGTCCATTTATAATGGAGAATTGTGGGAACCTGGGGGAAAAATTAACTGAAGTAGAACGTAGAAAGTGTGTGTAAATAGTGTCAACAATGAATTCAATGAAACAAAATTTTTTTTTTTTTGGTGTAAAATTATATCTTGTTGAATGTTATTGTTGAAATATTCGCTAATTAATATTATATTTGGGGGAAAGAAATTATTATTTCTACATTGTTATGAAAATTCTCGGCAAAAATTAAGTAGATTTTAATAACTCAAATTTTTGTGGTATTTAATTTATATTAATAAGCAAATGTCTAATTTTTTTATTTTTAAATATTAACTTCATTTTTTTAAGACAATAATAAAAACCGCAAGAATGATTTTTTTTCACAAAATGTGAATAAAATTTTTGACAGGTATTCAATTATTTTCAAAAAATTTAATAACATTTATCGCAAGAATTAAATTACGTTCACAAAATTTGAATAAATCTGATTTTTTGTAAAAAAAATTCAATAATTTAAAAAAAAAATTCTTCCGAAGACTTCAACGTTAATTAATGTAAATTCTAGTGTAAAATAATTCTAAATTCTGATTGCATTAAATAATAATTAATTTCCTATTAATATACAAAACGATTTATTTTCTAATTAAAACTTCAAATATAATTTGATTGTTTTCGAAAAATATCAACATAAAAAAAATGATGAACTTTCGATTCAACATGATTTTTTTTCAATCCACTCAATTTTTTTTCTTTTAACAAAACCAAAAAAAAAAAATTTCTCAATTCTAGAAAACATCTGCCTCTAATTATAAGCTTTTATCTGAAAATATGAATGTATGGGAAAACACATTGTGGACGGTAATATTTTACCGTAGATAATTAAGAATCATTATGAAGCAATTTAGGAATTCAACAATTAATCTTAAGATTCTGACGAGATAATTATAACAATGTAAAATAATTTTATTTTTCCTAAATCACCGTAGGATTTTTTGTCTAATATCTAAATCTCCAATTCTCTCTTTTTTTTGACTGTGAATTTTTCTGAATTCTATTTGCTTCCTTGTTGTGTATATAATTTTCCAGAATAGAATCGTTTTTCTATTGTAATTTTTTTTTCTCTCTTCCTAAACTCAAGAATGCAAGGCGCCTCTATGTACTTTTCTGCTTCTTTTTTTATAATCTATTATGAACCGAGTGTGTGTGTATGTGTCGGAAGGAAACACTTAAAAACCCGGTAAAGAAATCTGCACTAATTTCCTTTCAAGTGTTTTAAAACACTGTGGGAGATTTTGTTTCGTCAGAGAGTTGGTTTATAAAACTGAGTTAGTCCGAAAGTGGTGCGTGCAATAGAAATGTGCATAATAAGGCACAGATATTTTTATTCACAAGGGAAATTGTACGCATTCAGCAAAAAAAAAAAAAAAAAAAAAAACGTGTGTGTGTATGAATGTACGTCTCGAGTTTAATTCTAACAGCGTAGCGTGGCCAAACGCGTTTGCCTGAAGGTTTAATGACTTTTACGAGGCTTCTGAAGTCTCAGTTCCTGGCACCCATGCTGAATGGTACATTACACAATATAATCTTGTGTATAAACCACCATTATAGGATTCCAATCGATTACAAAATATTTCGCTCCGTCGAGGAGAAGAAGAAAAAAATGTCCCTGGAGTGAATTTTTTTTCTCTCTGAAAATTTCTCGTTCAAATTGATGTTTCATTTCACGACAATGATAATAAACTTATTTCTCAATTTTAATGATTTTCTGCACAAAAATTTTTCTCTCTCTCTCTCTCTCTCTCTCTCTTTCTTTTCTTTTTTTCCCCTCCAGGTGAATTAGAGTTCAATTTATTGTTGTTTTGAAAATGTGCGACATTGCTTTATTGAATTAACGTGTGAATATTTTTGATGAACACGTTTTCTCTCTTTCGTAACGCCGAGAGTTCCAATCGAATGAAAGATTGGTGCCTTATTGCTTATTTCAAATCAAAGTAAAGATCTTCTCTCGATATTGATTTCTACTTTCGAATATTGTTATTTATTTGGTTATCAAAATGACTTCCTTGTTATTCGACGTATCATTTCTGGAAATCAAAGTGTGATTAGTAAAATATACAAAATTATATTTTTTACAACTTTAGAATAATAATAAAATTATTCCTTTCGATTGAAACTTATTTATTATATAATATCATTGACGAAGGGAAATTTATTTTTCAATTCAATTTTTTACCCTCTTCATCAAGTTTGCAAATAAACAACTATTCGATTACTTCTTCGTTTGACAAAGTTAATAAATAAATTAATTTTCTGCGAAAGAGGTATATGATTTTAATAAAACAAAAATTATTACCAATAATTACCTAGATTTCAATTTTTTAGAAATAATAAAATTCATCGCCAGATTTAAATTATTTTTGTAAATAAAATATTTTTGTGGAATTCAATTAATTTTGAAAACATTAAATAAAATTCTTTCCAGAAATTCACTTATTTTCAATCATTTCAAAGGAATTGAATTAGTTTTGAAATTTCAATAAAATTCTTCACTAGAATTCAATTATTTCTAAGAACAGTAAAATTCTTCGCAAGAAATTCAATTATTTTCAATATTTTTAAAAAAATTAAATATTGTTTTGGAAATTTTAGTAAAATTCTTTGCCAGAATTTAATTATTTTCAATATTCTCGAAATAATTGAATTTTTTGAAAACTTTTAATAGAATTCTTTACCAGAATTCAATTATTTTTAATATTTTCGAAATAATTTATTTTTATTTTTATTTTTATTTTTAACAGAATTCTTCCACCAGCATTCAATTACTTCGAAAATTAAAAAAAAATAAACTAAAATAAAATAAATAAAAATAAATAAAATTCTTGGCATGTACTCAATTATTTTCAAAATTCTTGAAAAAATTCAATTGTTTTAAAAAGTTTTGAATAAAACTCTTCGAAAAAATTAAATTATTTTAAATATTCTTAAATGAATTCAATTATATTAATTAAACTCTGTACCAAAATTCAATTATTTACAATATTATCAATATAATTGAATAAGTTTTGTAAATTTTATTTAAAATTTGTTGATAAAATTCAATTATGTTTAATATATTCGAAAGAATAAAATTTTTTAATAAATTTTGGAATTCTTAAATAAAATTCTTCATCGAAATTTAATTATTTTTAATATTCTGAAGAAAGAAAAATAGTTCAATAAATAATTAAACTCTCCATAGAATTTAATTATTAGAATTCAATTATTTACAATATTCTCTATAGAATTAAATTATTTTTGAAATTTTAAATATTATTCTTCACTAGAATTCAATTCAATTCAATAAAATTTTAATTTAAAAGTTGAAAGTGATTAATAAATTTAAAAAAATTTTAAATGAACGAATTTGAAATTAATTAAGATTAGAATTTATTATCGAATAAAATGTCGACAAATTGACTTTCATAGCATCTGAATTTGATCTTATAATTAAATAAATAAGACAAATTGGAAATCCAATGATTAAATATTTCGACTTATTAAATTCCGAGACGATTAAGATTTTAATCAACTTTTTGCATAAATGAATTGAATTTTTATAGTTAAATAAAAATTTAGATTAATTTCAATTAATAAGAAATCCGCCAATTTTACCATATTTTCTCGATATAAATTCAATTGTAGAAATTTTGCAATAAAAAGATGATAATAAAATAATAATAATGCAAAAAAAATGGAGAGAATTATTAAGAAATACGCAAAATAGAAATCGTAATGACTAAACAGTTGACAAATGAGTCATTTTTAATGACGTTAAAACTTGATTTACCTTTTGTGATTTAATGAGAGGCGTGTGTATAAAAAAAAGAAGAAGAAGAAGAGAAAGGTGGAATTCTTTCTAGTTGATGTTTGCTTTTTTTTTTAATCGTGCCATTACCTTGGCAATGGTGATCAAAATGTTCATGTTGTGCGCCAATTATTTTCATCCGTAATAAATAATAGAAAAATGCATATAAAAGTGTATGAAATCTCATATATAGCTTTGTAGATGTGTGTTTGTGTGCATAAAATGCGACACGGTAACTTGCCTTATGGCCCTCTTAACAAGTGTTCCGAGTCTTATTCTTTTATTAAAATGTACATTCTTTCACTACTTATAAACAACGGTATCGCCAACTCTCTTTAATTAATCAATTAATTGACTACAAGTTTTTCATAAACCATCACATTTATATCCATTAGTTGCGATTAATTAATTTTTTTAACGCCTAATTTTCTCTTATTATTACAATAGCTGACAATTTCGAAAGATTTGTTTTTCAGTCAAATCATTAAACTTTTATTGGAAATATTTACTTGAAACAATTCTGTTTTATTGCAATCAAATCTTTTTTAGTGCAAATTAATTTAATTATTTACTTATCAAAACAAGAAGTAATCGAATAGTGTTTTTTATTTGCGAACTTGAGGGAGAAGAAAAATATTCATTTCAAAAATAAATAAAATTAAAAAGAAAATAAATTTCCCTTCGTGAATTAAATTATATAATAAATAGTTTCAATCGAATATTTGAAATAATTAAATTTCTCCGAAGCATTTAAGTAACATTTCCAAAAAATATTTAATTAATTTCCTGAAATAATTATTTCAACAATATTTAAAATAATAGAATTTCTTCGAAGAAATTTATTAAAATTTCCAAAACTTACTGAAAACTTTGGAGAATATAGGGAATAATTGAATTCTAGCGAATAAAAAAGGTTTTCCAGTATTTTTGATAAATTCCCTGATTTTTCGACTAATTTTAGTGTTCCTATCTTTCTTCTAAATTACCTGATTTTCCTGACCACGTAACAACCTCGTTTATTATTAGAATTTTTAAAAAAATTCCAAATTAGAAAATTTGAAATTCAAAAGAGAAAAATATTGTAAAGAGAGGAAACTGCTGTGTCAGAATCAGACCATAAGCGGTTAACCGCCGAGATTTTCAGTATAATCTTGAGATTAATAAAGATGTTTTTTTTCTCTCTCGACAGGTGTGACGACGACGACGACGACTACAATGAAACCACCGCCGCGGTTGCTGCTCCCGCTGCTGCTGCTGCTGGCTGGAATGCTTGGCGTCACGATGGCAACGTCTCCTTGTCCGTGGTCAAGCCACGTGCCAAAACTCGACGGCTCATGCATTTGCGATTACAATCTCGCCAATGAATTATCAATCCAATGTGATATCGTCGATTACAATCAATTGATAAGAGCAATGCGTCGTTACGCAGGTCAAACGTCAATTGATCTATTTTACGTGAATAACAGTACAATCGGTACTCTAAACGGTTCCCTCTCATCACTTAGAATAACAAATATTCAACTTTCCGGTTGTCGAATAAAAACAATCGAACCCGATGCCTTCAAGGGTCAGGAAACAAGTCTAAGAACATTGAATTTAAGGCACAATGAAATTGCCGAAATACCATCGGTCGCTCTCAAAACATTAACAAATCTAACAGTTCTCGATCTTTCCGTGAATAAATTCAAAATCGTCGAGGACGAAGCTTTTCTAGGTTTAAAATTGGTGACATTGAAATTGTCCGATAATCCAGTGGTGCTAAATCCAGGTGCTTTCAAGGGTCTCGAGAAGACGTTGAAAAATTTGAATCTCAAAGGAACGAGACAGAAAATTGTACCCGAAGCATTACGGGGACTTGGTGCTCTTGCATTTTTAGATTTATCCCAAAACAGTATTCAACGACTTCCCGGTCTGTCGGGCGTCAAGGCCTTCGAGGGTTTAAATTCACTCACTGGTTTGAATCTCGAGAGGAATTTAATTGGCGAAATTGGACCCGATGCATTTTACGGCGTGAAAAATACCCTCAGTTCGCTCAGTCTATTGAATAATGTTCTTCAAGTCTTTCCCACTAGCGCCATCAACAGCGTTCACGATCTAAAGGTTCGTACCGTTCACCAACTACTCCTAAAAAAAAAGAATAGAAAAATTAAACAATAAACTAACTAAGGGGCAATTTTTCTAGGTTCTGGATATTGGCTTTAATTTAATAGCCGAACTACCTATAGAAGCGTTCAAAAATAATCCATCGATAACGCTATTGGCCATCGATGGAAATCCATTGTCATCAGTGCCTGAAGAAGCTTTCCTACGTCTCAACAAGACCCTTCGGGGCTTAAGTCTCGGAGGTCCGTTCCTCGTGTGCGATTGTAAATTGCGATGGATCGTCGAGTGGATGAGATCGCGGGACCTTCAAGTAACAAGTCGTGAGAAACCAATCCAGTTTTGCGGCAGTCCTCACAGACTTCAAAACATCAGTTTTTACAATATTGACCCTGAACGTACGTACACCAAACTTTTACAGATTTTAATTGACTTCTACTTTTTTCCTCTCCGCTTGAAAGAATGTTCACTGAACATCAATCATTTTTTTTTGCTCCTCCTACTTCGAAAATAGAATCCCTGAAAGATAAAAATTGTTATATTTTTTTTTTTTTGCAGAAATGGTCTGCGAGGGAGCTACCGAAGTGGTTGGAATTGGAACAGTGGAAAGTGTCGACACAAAAGGACCATTTGGACCGGTAAATGGAGTTGTCGATAGCTTATTACCAACACGATCGACAACCAGAGAACCAACCACTGTCTCTCAGCCAACAAATACCGAAGTGACAATAGCAATTGATAAGTCGACAATTCCGTCGACAACTTTTTCAAGTTCGACAACAGTGTCGACAACAACAACAACAACGACAAGTGTTCCGTCAACAACCACCAATCGACCAATGCCACGAACTGGAAACGTCTACATTACCCGTACAACAATGCAACCGAAATTTAACGCCGAACCTGTACATCCACTTCAGCAGCAACCAAAACATCCTCTTGTGTTTGGTTCGCCTCCGTTTAAATCGAAATCCGACCGGGAGGAAATTATCGTCAAGGACGTTCTCAGACAGGATAATTCTGTGATTATCTTCTGGGATACAGAGGCACACAATATTTTGGGTTTCCGTGTAATCTACAGACTATTCGGTGACTCAAGTTTCAAGCAAGCTCCACCGCTCGAAGCCAGCGAGAGGGAATTCAAAATTAAAAATGTCCCAACTCAGGTAATTTTTTCAAAAATTTTACTAGAAAAATCTTATTGTTTTTCCTGATTTTCTCCCTTTTCTAGTGATTTAAACTTTTTCTAAACCTTTCTCTTTTCTGGCTTTTTCAACTTTTTCCAGATTTCTTCTTCTTTCTCCCTTCTATAGTGTTTACAATTTTCCCCTGAATCACAAACAGAATCTTCAACTTTTTCTCTGACCTTAAAGAATATTTTGATTCACTCTAAACATTAACTAGAAACACAAATATTTCTAAAATAATATTTTCTTTTTTCCACAGGAATTAAGATTTTCCAGAAATTAAAATTTAAGGAAGAATCGAACAAACAATCGAAATAGAAATTAGTTGAATGACATAATTTCTTATTTTAAAAGAAAAGGTCTAATTAAATTTTAAATTCCCTTTGGTAGAAGCGTAAGGAATTTAATTTTCTACATTTTGAACAACTTAAATTTACATTTGAATAAAAATCATGATTTTCGTCAATAATAAATTATTTAAGAAATATAACTTAAAATTTAACAAATGTTTCTTGTTAACAGAAAATTATCATTTTTATATTCAAGTGCAACTTTCAATCAATTTAAATGTTCCAACTTAAATTCTTCGTCTCTCCACCAAAGCAAATTTTGAATATTTTTCAAAACTAAATTTTTGAATTTTCCAAATTGAATTTGATTTTTTCTCTTTTAAATTATGACATTGGACTAACTTTTGTTTTGACTGTCCGTCAGATTTTTCCTTAAAACCTTGTGCAATTGATTTTTTTCAAAATTAAAATGCAAATCTTCGAAAACTTACAACGTTTATGATCAAACATTTAAAAACATTTTCAAACGGAAATTAATATTATTTTCTGTTTACAGTTTTATTAGTTAAAATTTAATTCTTGGTTAATTTAAAATACATTAACCAAGAAAGTATCTGAAATAATTACTAAACAAAAATTTGTAAAAACTTAAATAGAAAAATATTTTTTTCTTCTAAAATGTAGACAGTAAATGTTGTAAATTTTCACCAACGTCAAAGTTCAATTATTTTTTTTATTTTTTAATGAAATTGTCGCCAAAATAATTAATAAATAACAGACCTCGAATCGACTTTAAATAAGAAGCAAAAAAAAATTTACTTTAGACGATTAAGAGTACAAAAAAGACGAAAAAGTCGTTTATTTTATCCAGTTTTGTCACAAAAATTTAATTTTGTGTCCATGACATTTTACTGATTTCTAAAATTAATTATTCAAAAGTTCAATAATTTTTATTAAATAAATATTTTAATACTTCGTCCTTATCTTTCCAGAGGAGTTACAAATTAAAAATTTTAATTTCCAAATTTCTCAAACTTAATTTAGTTCAAAAAATTACAACTATAATTGCTTCAAAATTCAATTATTTTCTACCATTTTAAAAAAGCCTCTTATAATTAAATACACGATTAAAAAATTTTCAAATAAATGAGATTTATTAAAAAATTTTGATAATTGAATTTTAGGCGAGAATTTCCTGAAAATAAAAATAATCAAGCTTTTGAAAAATTTTTGTTACAAATCTTGGAAATAGATGATTTCTTAAAAATTCCCCAAAATTTCATTTTTAAAAATTTTAATGATATAAATTATTTTCAATAAAATATTAAAAATTCCATTATATAAAACTTTTTTAACTATGAGTACTATTTATATTTCAAAAATTTAATTATCTTTTAAAGATTATTCAAAAATAATTTTCAAAAGAAAAAAATTAGAAAAAGTCACATTTTTGATTTCAAACATTTTTTTTAAAATGAGTCGATATAAGTTAGTTTTTAAGTATTATTTTTAGAAACAAAAACAATTTAAGGTGTTGTATTCAAATTTATGGCAATCGTGGCAACTGTCAAAGTTCATAAACCGAACAAAAAAAAGATTTTAAAAGAATTCTAGAAAATAATACTTTTTGCAGTATTTTTGATAAATTCCCAGACTTTCCCTAACCAATTTTATTTTCCACGACTTTTCCTTGAATTCTCCGATTCCCCTGACCTATGGCAATCCCAATAATAAATACAAGGAATCAAAAAAAAAAAAAAAAAAACATCAACTAACTAAAAAATCTATTTTCCAGGAATGTATGGTGGTTTGTGTTATTTCACTGGAGGATACAAACGTGACTCCGGCAAATGTACCCTATAATCAATGCAGAGAAATAAGAACTGACAATTCACCAACATCAAATATGGATAAAATTACAATAGCCGCGAGTGCTGCAATTTGTGCAACAATTGTAGTGGCAGTTATTATTTTCCTAGTGGCGAATCGTCGACGCACAAGAAAACTTCACACTCTACACGATATGGATCATCAGACAAAAATGGGAGGACCAATAACAAGTTTGCCAGTAAATTGTTGCTCGACTGTTGGTCCAACTCCAAGTCCAGGTGGTCCTCTACCATCAATGGCAACACTAAGTGCCTATAATGCGCAAAAAGAATGGGATCAAGTTTCAGCTTACAGTGGACGAAGTATTCCAAGGCCAAGGATTTTTCCCGTCGATCGTCAAGGTACTTTTCTCAATTATACACCTTTAAAGAAAATAATTGAATATTGATTCAAAATTTTTGGTTTTTTACAATTCCGAAATTGGATTTTAAATTAATTCAAAATTCTAGTGGTAAATATTCCCTTACTTTTCCCTCTGTCTTTTTTTCTTTCTTTCTTTCTACCTTTCTCTCTCACTTGGCATTCTAGCATTTTGAATTAGTCTAAAATTATAACTATTCTGAATAATTTCCAAAAATTTTATTGTATTCTGGATTATTTCCAAAATTTTATTTTGGTTTCTAAATAATTCGACGCTTGTCTATAAACTTTTTTTTGAATCGTTGCCTTCTGGATGAAAACATTCACGAGAGGAAATAGAAAACACTTCGTTAGGTACAATTGTTTTTACACTAAAGTTCCGATCCGAAGAGTAATTTCTAATTACTCTCGTGAATAATATTTTCATCCAGGTGGCATCGAAATGTCAATTCAGTAAGAATTTATTTTCAAAAATTAAGTGAACTCGCAAATTTATGCAAAATTCTTAATGATTATTTAATAGAGTTCTTACAAGTATCGAAATTACAAATTAAAAATTTTATTTATGAAAAATAAATATTTTCATAGATTCTCTCATCGAAATTCTATTTCCTCCTAATTTTCATTGATAAAAAATTAACAGTTACAAATTTTCAATCTTCAATTAAGAAGGCAAAAATAAATTTAATCAAAACTTTTGGCAAAAATAATTCAACTGGAAAATGATTCATTTAGTTTTTGAGTTTCATTGAAGTCAATAAATTGACTCAAATTGTTATGAGTTGACAATCAGCAAAAGTATTCTATAAACAGATGGCGTCGATTATTTAGAAATGTTTAAAGCATTTCGTGAATTGAGGTGTAATTTCAATTTCCCAGTATGGACTTTAAAGACTTTGAACTTGATAAAACAAAATGTGTCTCGTAAATAAAAATTAATAAATGCACCTAATTTTCGATTTGCAAAATCCAGAATCAGATGAAAAATTTTCAATTATTTTCGTAGGATCTATAAACAGAGCATCATGTATTGACGAACTTCGACAATCACAATCAGGGCATTACACTGGGAAATCGTCACGATCTGTTGCTGATGGACAATCACAGCACAGCTTCTCAAATAATTCGTCTCGCTATTTTGGCAATGCTACTTTGACGTCGAACCTAATCAACACTAGACCAGGTTTGTCACTTTCTTTCAATTCGCCATCACTAAAAGCGAAGATCACTGAAAAATCTTCCTAAAAAAATAAAAGAACAAATTTCAACTTTAAGATTCTAGTCAATATTATGATAAAAATTAAAATATTATTATTATTATTCAAAATAATAGTAAATAATTTCAATCACTGTAATTAATACTGATGAATAATTTCTCAGTAAATAATTAAAGCATAAAAAAGTAGATGAGAAATTAATTTTTGTTCAATTTTATATTCAAAATAATATTGCTAATTATTTGGATTAATCAAAAATTAAAAATTTCAATTCTTTACAGTAATTTAATTATTTTTAATACTTTAAAAAGAATTCAATTATTTTTAAAAATTTAATTCAAATTCTTCACCAAAATTAAATAATTTACAAAGTTATATAAATAACTAAATAAAAAAGTTCATTGCAGGAAATTTAAATTACATTTTTTTAAGAAACTTAATTATTTTCAGTATTTTTCAAAGAGTTGAATTACTTTTGGAAATTTTAGTAAAATTCTTCACCAGAATTAAATAACTTTCAATATTCTCGAAAGAATTCAATTATTTAAAAAAATTTTAATAGAATTATTAAATTTATTTAATTTATTTATTAAAATTAAATTTAATTAAATTTTTAAATTAAATTTATTAAATTTATATATTAAATTTATTTATTTTAAATATTCTCAAAAGAATTCAATTATTTTTGGAAATTTTAGTAAAACTCTTCATCAAAAATTCAATTATTTTTTATATTCTCAAAAGAATTAAATTATTTTTGTAAACTTTAATACATGTAATTAAATTCTCTCCAAGAATTTTATTAACATTGTTAAAAATCCTAATTAATAATTATTAATTAGGATCCTTTTTTTTTATTTTATGGATTAAAAATAATTTAATTCCTGCAAAGAATAAAATTGTTTCAAAGAATTTATTAAAATTTTAGAAAATAATTGAACTTTATGGAAATATTTGAATTTTCTCAAGTGAATCAATTAAAATTGTTTTTATAATAATTTAATTTCAGCAAAGAATTCAACAATTTTTTAAAAATAACATAATTCCTGCAAAGGATTTATTATAATCTTAGAAAATAATTGAAATTTTTTGAAAAATTTTCTAACGAACTAAGAAAAAAATTTAATTCTTTCGAAGAATTTTATTGAAAATATTTAAATTTTTTTAAGTTTTTTCAATTTAAAAGAATAATCAAAAAATCAATAAATGAAAATATTACGTAGGTAAAGTTGGCAATGTTTATAATCAACTATTAAAAGAAAAATCAATATTTCCCACGACAAAAATAAAATTTTTTGTAACCAAATATTTTTATTTTGAATTTCTGATGAAAAAACAGTGCAAATAATTTTTTATACAAAAATTCTATAGGAAATATATTTTTTCTTCTGAATCGTTGATTATAAACGTGAGTTTCACAAACTTGAACCATTTTTTTTTAATTTCAAGATTTTAAATGAAATTCAATAAATGAATTGAATAAAATTCAATGTAATTGAATACAATTGAATAGGATTCAATAGAATCGAATACTATTCAATAGGATTCAATAGAATCGAATAAAATTCAATATAATTCAACAAAATTGAATAGGATTCAATAGAATCGAATAAAATTCAATATAATTCAACAAAATTGAATAGAATTCAGTAGAATAGAATATAATTTAATAAAATTCAATAGAATTGAATAGAGTTCAATAGAATTGAATAAAATTAAAATGGGAAAATCCGTAAAATTTCAGAATTACGACAATCACGTCAATCGTTGGCAGCCCCATCTGACAGGATGTCAAGGGCCAGTTTTCCAGCTGTCAATCATTTACCACCGCAGGCAACATCGCGAAGACAACGTCCACGTTCGCGAAATCGCACCCTGGAACAAAGTCACATCCCCCGTCCAGGAAGTCGATACAGTTTAGCGGAATCGACTCACACGCTCAACAATTACGATGAGAATAATTATGATCACGATATGGATATTTACATGGCTCGCAATCCAACCACAAGAGGTGGACTCGTTCCTCTTTAAAAAATAATAATAAATAAATAAATAAAAGACATATTCTTGCTCAAGCCAATTCATGAAAATTTTCCAAAAACATACCACACGTGTTTGTTGTCTAGAAGTCCTAGATAAAAAGCGCTATAAATTAAAATTTGTCTTCCTTTTTTCAATAAAAAAGAAACTAATGTATATTTCTATCACTACAATCAGAATTCATATTCTTTAAATTCGAATTTCAAAGTTTGAAAATTTTCTTTCTTTCTAAATAAAGAAAAAGGATAAGATATTAATATTCGAAATTCGAATTTCTAGATTTGAGATTAAAATAATTCTAGAGATATTAAAGATTAAAATACAAAGAGAAAATGTCTGCTAATTGTTTAGTGAAGATAGAAAAATGATTAAATACTCGTTAATTACATGTACAGATTTTAACTCTTTCTATTATTATAATTAATTTTTAAAATTGATTTTTTAAATTGATTAATAAGAAAATTTTTAATGAAAACTAGAATTTAAGAATTTAGAACGTTTAGTATAAAAATTACTAAGAGTAAAAAGTTTATCCAGCAAAAATGTCTCTGAGCTCTTTTTTTGTACACGTAATACTGAGATTAATTTTTTTTGAGATTATTAATCAGTGCAATGAAATCATAAAGAATTCCAAAGAAATTTTTTTGATGAAAAAACTCGCACTGAAAGTATGAGTAATTTTTTTTTAGAAGTAGGATAACAAGTACACTCATTTTCAGTGCACGGACTCAGTATTCACTGGTAATATAATGTAAATATCGTTTTGCGGCACTCCAGTGACTTTTTTTATATTATATATATATCTAGTATTTTAATTATTAAAAAAAAGAATGGAATATTTTGTACTTAATCGACTCGATGAAATTAAAGAGAAATAAACAAAAAAAAACTCACCCTGGTATGAAAGTGCCTTTATCCCAGCATAAGCGAATTTCCTGAATGAACTCGTACCACAAGTGAGAAAATGCCTTGAGTCCTCCGGACGATGATGATAGACAATAAACAGCGACGACAGCCAATCTCCAAACTAAACTTCCAATCGCGCACGATTTTATTCCTTTCCATTTGTTCTCGTCGAAATTGTAGTTGCTAAAATCCTCGTACGGATGAGTCTGGAAATTATTTTTTTTAGATAAATGAATACTTTTTCTATTTTTTATATTATCAAAGTTGCTAGATAAAATTTAATTTTGTTTTTCCCTAACTTCTAGGCAAAATTTTCACTTTTTTCCTAACCCTAAAGAATATTCTGATTCAGTCAAAAATTAGATGCTTAGAAAAAGTTCCATTACATTACTATAAAAATTTATCTAATTGTAAAATTATTCAATAACTTCTCATTTAAATAAATATAAATAATTATCATTTTTCCATAGAAATTAGGATTTCCAAAACTTATCAACTTTAAACCATTTTTAAAATTCAACTTATAAAAATATTATTATAAAACATGACGAAATCAATAATTTCGAGTCATCGACTAGGAGTGATCGATATCTTCATGTTTTATAATAATTTAAGTTGACCTAGTAATCAAATTATTATTTTGTATTATAAATAACTGTAACTCAAACTTGTTCAAAATCATTTATATAATTTCAATTCAATTAGTTTCTAGAATTTTTAACTAAAATTCTTTTAATAATTTATTCACTATTAATAATTTTTGAAAAAGTTTTTTGAGAATTTTCAAATCCGTTTGTTTATAATTTATTCACATTTAAAAATTTTTGAAAAAGGTCTTAGAGAATTTTCAAATCTATTTATTTACAATTAAATTTTATGAAATTTCGATTATTCGTGAATTCTTCAATTAAATATATATTAGAAATTAAAAACTTCAAATAATTTTTTTTTTAAATTCAATTAAACTTTTTAAAAAATAAAAATTTGTTTTACAGAATTGTTAGTTAAAAGTATGAAAAATTCAAATTTTCAAAGAATTTGATTTGAAACGTGTTTAGATTTTAGAATAAAATTATTTCTAAAAGTATATATTGTAATTCTTTTAATATTCAACTATTATCTAAAATTCAATTTAAATTCAATTTTTATTAGAAAATTACACGAGAATTTTATAAAAATTTTTACAAATTATTGGATCTTGTAAAGAATTTTGATTAAAATTGTATGAAAATAATTGAATTCCTCCCAATAAAATTGTGATTTATGAAAATAATCGAATTTGCTCTAAAAATTTTATTAAAACTTCTAAAAACCCTAACTTAAGTTTGGTAAAAAAATTTATTAACATAAAGATAATTGAAATTTTACGAGAATTAAAAAGAAAATTTACCAATATTGAATTTTTGCAAAGAATTTTTGAATATATAATTGAGTTTCTGCAATGCAATCATTCCGAACTTTTATAAAAATTTTTTTTTTTAGTGATTTTAATTAAAATTCTTCTATAAATCCATTATTATTTTTAATAATTAAAGAAAAATATATATAATAATTTCAATAATTAAAGAATAATTTGAATCGTTAAGATTTTTTAGAAGTCGAAGTTCTTTAAAATTTCTAGTTATTATCTAAAATTCATATTTAAATCACTTTTTATTTGGAAATTTTAGAAAAATTTAATTGTTTAAATACAAAAATAAATAATTTATTGAATAATGGAATATTTTTTATAAAATTGAATTCTCACAAAGAATAAAATTTAATTAATAAATTTCTAATTAATTGAATCTTTTTGACGAATTTTAATTACATTTTTGAAAATACTCGAATTTTTGTGGAGAATCAATTGAATTAAAATTCTTAAATTCTTTCAAGAGATTCAATTAAAATTGTATTAAAAATGATTGAATTATTAATAAAATTTTATGACATATTTTTTAAATATTGAATTCTTTTATACAATTTTTATTACAATAAACAAAAATTATTGAAACTTGTGAATAATTTTTGTTGAAATTGCCTTCAGAATAATTGAATTATTAAAAACATTTTTACTAACATTTTTCAAAATAATTAAATTATTCAGAATTATTTTAATAGCATTGTATAAAAACTAATTGAATTCTTGTTAAGAATTTTATAAAATTATATTGAAAATAAATGAGTTTCAATGAAGAAATGTATTAAGATTCTTGAAAAAACTTTAATTTCTGTCCTAAATTATATTCAAATTCTTAAAAATAATTAAATTCTTTCAAAAGAATGAATTAAAATTGTACCTATTGAAAATAATTAAATTCTTAAAAAGAATTCAAAAATTTGTATTACAATTTTTAAGAATTATTGAATCTTGTGTATAATTTGTATTAAAATTGTATAAAATAATTGAATTTTTTCGATGAAAATTGTGATTTTTGAAAATAACAAATTTTTTTCAATAGACTTAATTAAAATTGTATTGAAAACATTTGATTTCTTTTAAAGAATTTTATCAGAAAATGTTTAAAACAATTGAATTTTTTCATAGAATTTCAATACAATTTTTCAAAATTCAATTGAATCTTGTGGAGATTATTTAACGAAATTGTATAAAATAATTGAATTCCTTCAAAGAAAATTGTGATTTATGAAAATAATTTAATTTCCTCCAAGAATTTTATTAAAATTTTTGAATATAATTGAAATTTAGAAAAGAATTTTATTACATATTTAAAGATATGTAAAAAAATATTTTGAAGAGAATTTAAAAAAAACAAATTTTGATAGAAAAAAATACTTACCGAATATTCGTCAGCGTCAGGAAACAGAAAATACATTATTGGACCGAGATTATTTTCAGAAATGGAACCCTCGGAATTTTTTCTGCGAAATTTTGGCCCTCTCTTTCCCACAACGTTTGATATTGTTGGTATTCTCGATTCGGTGAGAATATTAAAAGCCGAACTCAATGACGATTCTTCGCTTTCGAAAAAGCCCAAATCGCCAATAGTATCGTTCAATGTTCGTTGATCGTGACAGAGTTGAAAAAATTTTGTTAAACTATCGCCGAGAAGACAACATGGTGAATGTGTGCTTTTTACCAAAAGTGACCATTCCGGCGCTAATAGTGGATCCAAATCACTAAATCCTTCACTATCGACGACAATATTTTCCGCAATCTGATGCCAAGTTGTAAACAAATGCAATTCTCTACGAAAAAAAAGAAGTGATTAGTCATAAATTAAAACGATCGCGACCGTCAGTGATCGTTAATGAAATATAGTGCAAAAAATTGAACTATATTTCACACTAAAGGTCAAAATCACGACGGAGGTCGAAAATCGCAAATCTAGCGAAAAGTTTAAAGAAGAAAAAGAATTTTCAATTTCTTGAATGTAGACAACTGTTTTTCTATTTGCAGAATATCGTCAAATTAATTTTAATTTACTTTATTTGCAAACTAACCTTATTGGATCGTGACTCGCTCCAAAAGGAAGTTTTCCCATTTCAGAAACGCCGATTGTCTCTCCTTGAAGAAATTCGAAATCCGGAAGTTCCTGAGGCAATTTAGAATTAATCCAATCTTTAATAATGTATGAAAATCTTATCGAAATAATTGCTGGATCTAATCTCAAACCACATCCTTCGCTGATTTTTTGCTTAAACAGTGTAAGCAAACCTGAGAAAAAAATTATATTTAATTAATTAATATTTACTTATTATTTATTTTTTAAAATTTGAATAAAATTTTCCAAAACAAATCAATTATCTTTAAAAATTTTTAATAAAATTCTGAAAATAATTCAATTATTTCCCAAAACATTAATAAAAATTTGATTAAAATTATAACAAACACGATCAGTTTAAAAACTTGAAAAATATTCTTTATGAAATTCAATTACTTTGAGAATTTTCAATTATTAATATGTATCTATAAAAAATTATTTAATTTATAATTAATACTTTAATTAAGTTATTTTAAAACTAGACATTGAATCGAATTTAATGAGAAAAAAAAATCGCTTCAGTAGTTCAAAATAGAAAAAAGTCGTTTATTTAATTTAGTGTTGTCACAAAAAAATTTATTTCGTATTTCCCTGATTCTTCACTGATTTCTAAATTCAATTAATCAAAACTTGTCTAATTTTACTAAATAAATATTTAAATACTTCTTATTTCTTTTTTCACAGACAATAAAATTAAAAAACTGTCAACTTTTAAACATCAATAATTTTAAAAAATTTAAATTATAATCCTTCCGAAAATTCAATTGTTTACTACAATTTTCAACTTAACTTCATCTCCAAATCAATTACCTATATTAATTTTTTAATAATTTTCCGAAAGTTTTTCGAGAATTAAATTATTTAAATACAAAAATTCAATTTTTCTTTAATAATTGTAACCGTCCGGTTTTCTTTTTAAAGACATTAAATATAGAATATTTTCAATAATTTAAAAAAATAATTGAAAGTTGATAAAATGTTGA
Source organism: Leptopilina myrica (nomen nudum) (assembly GCA_032872475.1). Taxonomy (NCBI): domain Eukaryota; kingdom Metazoa; phylum Arthropoda; class Insecta; order Hymenoptera; family Figitidae; genus Leptopilina; species Leptopilina myrica (nomen nudum). The sequence continues at coordinate 5,240,090 of CM065467.1, read as the reverse complement.
AAAAATAATTGTGTTTTCAAAGTATATGCATATATAAAATAATAATAAAAATTTTCAAAAAATTTTAATTTTAAATGATTTCTCAAAAATTCTAAAATAGTAAATTTTAAAAAATTTTAATTTACTTTGTTCGAAGGTAATTAAATCTTTAAAAACTATGAGAAAATAATTCGAAGAATCAGTTTTTTATAAATATTTTAACGTATTTTTTCAAAATTAATTAAAGAATTTTTGTATAATTTACAAAAACTAATTTTTTTGAAGAATCTTAATTAAAAATTTTAAATATGATTCTTTTCTTCAAAATGGTAAAAAAAGTGTTTTAATTTTAAAGTTATTATTTTGTGAATGTATTTGAATATTCAGAAATATTGAAAATATTAAAAAATTGAATTATAAAAAATTAGAACTAAATAGTTCAGAGATTTACTTTTTTAAAATCTATTTCAACATTACTTTTAGAACCTAATTTTATTCGTTAAAATTTTTGAGAATTCAATTATTACAAAAATTTTGAATTAAAATTCTTTAAAAGTTAACTTTTTCGAAAATTGTAATAAAATACTTCAAAAAACGATATTTTAAATTAAATTTTGTAAAATTTCATTTATATTCAAAATATTTTTAATTTGTATATCCTATTTCAAAAAATTTAATTAGAAAAATTATTGAAAAATAAATTCTTAACGTTTTGTCTATAATTATGCTTTTTACATTATAAAAATCAAAATAAGTGACATTTTAGACTAAAAATATGGCATTTTGTCGCAAAATTTTGAAGAAAAGTCTTAAAAAATCGTAATTTTTAAACATATAAGTCGATAAAATTTTGCATTATTTAAAAATTGTCGAAAAAGCCATATCTGTAGTCTGTAATTAAAGAAAAATGATGAGAATGTAAAAATGTCTACATTTAGAAAATATTTCCAAATTAATTTTTCGTTTCATTCTAATTTTGGCTTAAAATGAATCTTTTTTTCAGTTTGTTTACCATTTAAATGCTTGCAATGAGGAGGAGTTTTCTTCAAATGTATCATGTTAAAATTAACCTTTGATCCCCTTCCGAGACCAACTCCAAGGTAAAATTGTTGCCATAATTCCAGTACTTGAACAAATACTGGAACTTCACTGTAACGAGATGATAAAATCAGTGAATAGTGAATTTTTTTCGAAACACCAACGAGTTAACTTAACAAAAATTTGATAGAAAATGGAAAAAAGCAGAACATAGAATTAGAATAAAATATTAGGAATATTATAATAAAATAATTAAAATTACCAGTTTGAATTGCTCGCTGCAATTGCCAGAGAGCTGACGAGAATTTTAATTCTCGTCTCATCGAGAATAGGAGTTCGTTTCGAGGGAATTAAAACCAAAAATTCTCTTACTCCATAAAAACGAGCAATCTCCAAATGATTGCCATTCAATTGGGCGAAATCATTCGATGCATTAAGAATATCCTTTTGACACTGTGTAAACGAATCTTCAACTTCCTCACCGCAACCTCCGATTGATTCGTTTAATTCCGTCTTTAACTTATAGTGTTTAAACGTGAATTCCACGTCTGAAAGTAGTGAAATATTTTCATTCGTTAAATAAGAAATTCGTTTCTAATTGTTTATTTCCATACTTTTATTTTTATCCCCAAGTTTTTAGTAAAATTATATAAGATACTTTCCAAAAAAAAAGGAAAAATTGATTCACTACAGAATTGAATAGAATTTTATCAAGAGAAAAGGCAATAAATAAAAATGCGAGTAACAATAACATATGCGTGACAATAATAAATAAATATCTGTAAAAACTAACCTGCAAAATTTAACTTCTCGGACACTTCCAACCAACGTAAATTAACAAAATCTTTTTCCTTCAATGGCAAACCAAAAGGTACATTAGAAAGTTGCCATTCGTGAAGAATTTCTTCGATTCGAGCAATAAATATTTCCCATTCTGTAGCAGTTGTAAAATCAAGATGATGAACGTCCTCAGCAATTTCGTCGTTATTCATTTTGACAGAAATGGCTCTTCATCAAACTGTCGAAAAATATAATTGTATATTTAAATATACAACTATAAATGTTTCAAGATTAATTTATTTTGATTCCAAAGAATTATATTTACAAAAAGTATAATAATTTTGTTGTGAAATAAATTGGAAACAACTTTCTTGAACCGCGTTATCGGACATTGCCGACAATTGTCGAAGACAGCAGGGTTGGGTAGCTGTGTGCGACAACTTTCTCGATCTTTACACGTATGACGTAAGTTACCATATCAAATCCGGAAAAGTTAATTTTTTGTTTATTTGGATTGTTATTGTTGAAATGTCAACTTGAGATTTTGTTTTGATTCATACTTTATTTTTAAAAACAACAAAAAAAAGTTTCTCTTACTTTTTTTCGTCACTAGTGCCATCTATGACAATTTTTAAAACATTTCTAAATTTTCATTAAGAAAGTGAATAAAACTATTAAAAAAAAAATTTATTAATTGTTGAACACTTAAATAATGTTTTCAATTCTAAAATTAAATGAATTTCAATATTCAAATTGCGGATGCTGTGAAATATTTCAATCAACCAATCAGAGCGCATTTTTCTCGACTCACAAAACGGGAAATATTTACAGGAAATAAAATTGCAAATTAGAAATAATGTGAACGGAACATAAAGGTGAACATATCCGCGTTCGCAACAATGGTCGTCATTTCTGTTATCTTAGACGCACAATGGAAATTTCTATTATTATGGAAATAATAGAAATACGGTAACGATATGAAGAACGACAAGTCGCAGATAAGCGTACGCTAATGACAGTATCTCGTTTTTAACAAGTTTTTACATTAACGACCGGTATTAATTACAATATTTTTTTGGCAGAAGTTTAGTGCAACGTGTGTTGTTGTAGTAGTAGTAGTAGTAGTAGTAGTAGTACTAAAAAAGAAAAGAAAGAAAAGGGTAAAAAGTATGTCAATTTCTTCAAGTGTTTAGTTAAGTTTTTAATTATTTTTTGAAGAAAATAAAATCTATATATACATATATATTTTAATGTATTAGTGATATATAACGCTAACCGAGACTAATCGATAGATTTTAAGTTTCATCGTATTGGTGGTGCCTCAGGTAAACGGTCATGTGTCAATGTAACTTGCGGCAGCACTGCCGCCTCTTTAGTAATTAACCAAACAAAATGGACACCGAAATAACGATTAAGCGAATACTCGTGCAATTGTTTTAAGTGAAATCTCCGAACAAGATGGAATCGCTGATTATTAATACGTAAGTAATTTTGTCTATTGATTTCATTTCAATTGTTAGTGATATGATTTGTCGAGTGGGCGGCCTGAACAATAACGAATTTTTATAGTTTTTATATCATATTTTAATAATATAAAATGTAGCACCTATTTTCACCGAACGGGGTCATGTGCTGGCAAGTACAGTATTGCGGGATTATGAATGGCTACTGCGATTTTATTTCTTTAAAATTCTTATCTTTCCATTGTCGTCCACTAACCTTAATTTATTATGTTTTCCAACTTTTTTTTTACAGAAATGACTGAAAATTCCATCAAATAAAACGGTGAACATTGGATGTATTATTTGGGGGAAAAAGAAAAGATTTTCTATTATTGATTTCTGAAATATGCATTTTTTGTGGACGGCTACTTCCGGTTTTATTCAGTTAAGCACAGGTTCGGTGAATGGAATTTTTATTTCTCAACAAATATAATATATTTTCTTTAGGTACATTGTTTTTGTTTTTGTAAATGCAATATTTTCTTTTCTTCAAAACTTATTCATTTGTAACGAATATTATTTTTTTTTAACGATCTCTTTATTTTGCATGAGTCAAAAGAAATTAATTTTGTTATGTCACTGCTAATTTTGCTCAATAGAAATCCAGACAGAATATATGTGTTTAAAGACATTGACATTTATTTCATTTTAAATCTGTCGTGTGGATATCAATATTTTCATTTTGGAAAAAAGTTTTTGCATTCGATTTTCTTTTTTTTGTCGAAAAAGAAATTGTGCGTGGTAAAATATTGAATGTATTTGAATTAAGATCATTGTAATGTGGTGGAAATATAAATTTGATATTATTTTATTTTAATTTTTGGCAGATTGTTAAAGAAAATTGATAAGAGGGGAAAAAATGTATTTTTTTTAAACAATTCTTGCGATTATGTCAGCAAAATAAGGTCAGTGGCTAATGTTTACTTTTTCACATATATAAATATATTGAAATTAAAAGTTAAAGACTCAACGTTTTATAATTGCTGACCTGTGTTTAGAAAATGTGAGCGTAAAAAAGTTTCTAATTGTATTTTGCATACTAGGCTTTTTATACATATGTATATAAATACATTATATATGTATATAAATTGTAATTAACTATTAAGATTCTCTTTACTTAAAAATTACACTTTTTCCACGATTAAAGAAATGTTAACTCCTCTTTATCTTATTTAACCCAGATAATTAAAAATTATCGTTTCTAGAAAAGGAGGTTTCGTCTATAAATTGTTTATCCACGAAACCTAATTTTACATTTATTATTAGTTCGATTTCATTATAATTTTTACACGATTTCTTCATTTTTGACACAACTTTCATTATGGACGATATTTTACCATTCGCACTTTCTTTTTTCTTAATTTCTTTAATGACAATAATAACTATTCTTATTCTCTGCGTATTTATTTTGTAGTTTAGTAATTTACTTAATATTTTACTATTTATTTTGTATTTTAACAATTTATTTAATATTTCAGCATTTATTTCGTATTTTAGTAATTATTTAATATTTCAGTATTTTCTTTATATTTTAGTATATTTTATTTGATATCTTAATATTTATTTCCTATTTTAATAATTTATTTTCTATTCTAGGATCCAGAAACTTTGAACGTTCAAATAAACGAATTATTGTTTACTTACTAAAAATATTTTCCCAAATTACTATGATTGCTTTAAAAATTACAAACTTTAATCTTCCATTAAACAACAATTTTTCTGCCAGAATGTCAAAATTATGGCAATAAAAATTTAATTTTTCGAAGAATTAAATTTAGTTAATTTAAACGTTCGAAGCTTAAAATAGTATTTTATTTACTATTTTAGTATTTTATTTAACTTCTTATTCAAAATATAAAGCGAAAATAATTCGAGAACCATAAAAATGATCAAACTTTTTTTATCTAAAAACTAGTCTAGCCTGTTAATGTGAAAAACGATAAAAATAAATTGTTTCTTTAAATTTTCATCAAACGTTGAATTATCAAAGAGAAATTAAACATTATCAATTTTTTTTTTTAAATTAAATTATACGTTCGATTTTTTTTTCTTGTTTTTAAATAACACTAACTTTTCAAATAACAAAAAAGACAAATATTTCATTATTCCATTGAGTGGTTTTGAATTTTTTTCCTTAATTTGTATTCAAAATTATATTTCAAAATTTCTAAACGATTATAAGAACAAGATATTTTTTCACTAAAAATATTTTCAAAAAAAAAATAAAAATTACTGACAATTGTAAAAATGCAATTTAAAGAGTTTTAAAAGTAAATTAATTTTCATTTGCGTTCCAAAATATTATCAGTTGCAATAATCATCGTATTTAATGTATAATAAAATTTGAAGAGGAAATAAATAAATTTCGTTTATTTGAACGTTCAGAATTTTAGCGACTGAAAACGATAAAGAGGAAAATTTAATTGAAACAGTCGATTAATAATCGTTTTTTTACATTAATAATTAAATAGATTTTACAAACAAAGTCGATAAATTGGTTCTAATTTCAAATGAATTTTAGAATTTGCAGGCCTCGGATATTATGACTTTTTCGACTATTTTTAAATAATTATACCTTTATCGATTTGTACTAAAAAATTACGACTTTTTCTAAATTTTGCGACAAAATACAATATTTTTAGTCTAAAGTGCAACTTATTTTGATTTTTATAGTGTAAAATGCATAACTTTGGACAAATCATTGAAAATTTGTTTTTGTATCGTTTTTTCAACTGAATTTTTGTAAAACTTAGTTAAAAATAAATCATTTTTTAAAGTATTTTATTACAATTTTTGAAAACTGACTTTTAAAACATTTTTTTAATTAAAATTTTGATAATTGAAATTTTAAAAATATTGATGAATAACATTCAAGTGTGAATTCAATAAAGAAGGAAAATTATTGAAAATTTGGTTCTAAAATTAATATTAAAATAAGGATTGAAAAAAATTATTTCTCTAAATTATTTCGTTTTAGTTTTTCATAATTTATTTCTTTCGAATATTTACGAAACATTCAAATACATACACAAAATAATAACATTGAAATTTTTTAGAATCGTTTTTAATAGTTTGGAAAAATAATCATCCTATTCAAAATTTTTAATTAAAATTGTCTAAAAAATTATTTTTTCTTTAAATTAAACGAAACTTCTTCAATTATTTCGATAATATCAAATTAAAATACCTATAAAACAATTTCATAGAATTTTTTTATCATAATTTTTTAATATTTAATTACCATAGAATAAGAATTATTCAATTAAATTAAAATTTAAAAAATTTACTATTTTCGAATTTTTGAAAAATCATTTATGTTTAAAATTCTTCAAAAATTTTATTGTTTTAATATTTTTTAAAAACTCCATTATTTTTGAAAGATTTGATCAAATTTTTATTTCGTTTTCAAAGATTTCACTAAATTTTAATTATCTTTGAAAATATTTTACTAAATTTCTATTTTTTGAACATTTTTTAATTGTATGTAATTGTAAAACTATTTTCAAAAATTATTTAGAAATATTTTTAAACATTCAAATGTTAATTTTACGAATTTCCTTATTAAAATAGTTGAAAATATTCTAAACTGATTGTTTTTAAGTAAAGAAAAATTTGACCGTTTCAATCAGAGTATAAGAAATTGAATTTTTGTCTTTATAATCGAATTCTCGAAGGAATTTCAATAAAATATGAAAAATTAATATTGACAATTAATTAAGAGATGAAGTTTAATTGAAAATTTTAGAAAATAATGGAATTTTTAGAAATGATTAAATTACAAGAAGTTGAAATTTTTAAAATTTCATTTTTTGGAAAGAAGGAAGTATTTAAATATTAATTTTGTAGTCTGTAATTTTTCTTTTCTTAGAAACAATAAATTTAGAATATTTTCAAAAATTAATTTGTAATTTGTATATTATCAAAAAATTATTTTGTTTTTGAAAAAATTAATTTTTAACTATAAGGAAATTTCAGTTTCCAATGTTTTCCTTTTCTGTAGAGTAAGTTTTGAAAATACTAAAAAAAAAGTTGAACGTCAATATTTAAAATTTTAGGAAAATTCGAAAGAATTTTACAATTAATTGGTTAAATAATTTTATAAAGATTTGTTTACTTTTGATTAATTGAATTTAGAAATCAGGAAAATACGAAATAAAATTTTGTGAAAACACTAAATTTAATAAGTTGTTTTTTAGACATTTGTTTTTATTGTTAATCGAGTAAATATATTTTTTTTTGCTTGTTCGGTATTCGAGGCCTGAATTTAGAAAATTTTTCTCAAGTGACAATTTTTTGGTTTTTTAACTTTAGAATTTAATTGAATTTTTTTTTTGGCGAAATTTTCTAGGTCCAAGGAAACAAGTTTTGTCCCTTAAATAACGATCGAATGTGAAATAATTAAAATAGAAATGCAACAAATTTTCATGTGAAAATTCGTACGGAAATCTTAGGAAAGAAAATAATTGTGAGGGATAATTTTTAATTATAAACATAAGAATGTAATAATTGTCCCAAGGGAATATAATGAATTATTTTATTTATTTGTAGAGAGTGAGAGAGAGAAAAAAAGGTGAGAGAAAGAGGAAAAGAGGAAAAGAGGAGAGAGAGAGGAAGAGAGAAGGAACAGAGAGACGAGAGAGCGAGAGAGAGAGAGAGAAAGAGGGAATATAAAAAGTGCATGGTAGAGAATCATCGTTGCTTTGGTATAATAATGACGCGTGTGTACTTTCCTTCGTACGTGCATCTATAGGTGAATGCACACTTCGGATTCGGATTCAGAATCACAGAACGCGATTGGTTAATCAAGTATCCTGCGGTTCAATGCTGCTTTATAAGGTAAAATCTGATTGGTTCTCTTTCCGCTATAATTTGGACCCCGCCTGGCTACTGCCAATTGCTCCGACCGTCTTTCACCGCGGTATCGAATACTTTGTACACACAAATGTGTGTCGCCTCATCCTTACTCGTATGTGAATACACAACAGTTTTTGATGTGTTTGTATATAGAAGAGAGTGATGCCTCTAAAGATATGTATGCCCAGGGCCGTAATCCACTATTCTTTTCTTCATCTCAAATTAATTGGAAATTTATTCCGAAAAAACTCTTCGAGAGTTCATTGCGTATTTAAATAACGCACAAAATAGAAATGACAAAGGAAAAGGAAAATTAATAGAAAAATAATCACTTCTTTTACTGTGGAATTTTTTATTTATTTCAAAGACTCATACTCTTCTTTGCTATTCCAGTTAGACGATAATTAAGAATATTGAATTCTTAAATAACAAATTGTTCTGGAGATAAGTGGCACAAAATGATAGTAATATTGTGAGAGAAAGAGAGAAGGAGAAGGAGAATCGTAACGAGAAGTAATTAAAGAATTGAAAAAGTCGTACAAACGTATAAAAATCTGATTTCAATTCTCTTTTTGATGTTTCTGTTCTAAATATTTTTTTTCACGGTCATTTACCGTTATTTGATAAAAGTATTTGATATTTTTATTTTTATTTATATTTATGTTCGTAAAGTTTAAAATTTTCAAAGAAACGAATTTTTTTCTATTTAGATATTTTTCAAAATTACTGTACAAAAAAAAAATTAAAATTAAAAGTTTACTTAGTTAAGATTTAAAATTTCCAATGACTAAAAAATTTTATTTATTTTATTTTATTTAAAATAAAATTTAATGACTAAAAGAATCAAAAACTCAATTTAAAATAGTAACATATTTAAATTTATATTTCGTTCAAGTTTCAAAATTTTCGAATGACATTTTTTTTAAACTTCGTTGCAATTTGTATTTTATCAAAAAAATTATTTTGTTTTCGAAAACATTAATTTTTAACTAAGGAAATATTGAATTTGCATTATTTTTCATATCAGTTAAGTAATTTTTGAAAATATTGAAACACAGAAAAAATTTCATTTGTATAATTAACATTTAAAAAAAATTCTAAATAGTTACAATTAACTGGATATATAATTTTAAAACGATTTGTTTAGAAAAATTGATACTTCGAAAAGTTTTTTTTTAATAACCAGAAAAATTAATTTTTCAAAAAATATTTCAGTTCTATTAGTTAATTAATTTTTAAAAGATTTACGTATTTAAATTAAAAACAATTTTAATTTTAATTTTTTGAAATTATAATTTTGAAATCTATTATTTGAAATTTTGAAAAAATTGGTTTAACAAAAAATATTTCAGTTTAAAAAGATTAGCATTTGAATTTCGTTACAAAAAATGAATTTTCGAGAAATTTTATTTAAAATTCTGAAAAATTCGTTTGTAGAAAAATATTTCAGTTGTATTAGTTAATTAATTTTTAAATGATTTAAAGTTTGTCTAAAAAAAATTAAAATTCCGAAAAATTTTATTTAAAATTCTGAAAAATTAATTTTGCAAAAAAAAATACTTTAGTTATATTTGATAATTAATTTTAAAAGACTAACATTTAAATTTTGAAAATTTTAATTTGCATTTTTTGAAAACGAAATTTTGAAATATTTTATTTTAAATTCTAAAAATTTTGTAATTAAAAAAAATGTGTCAGTTTAATTAAGTTAATTAATTTTAAAAATATTAGCATTTGAATTTTGTTACAAAAAATGAATTTTCGAAAAATTTTATTTAAAATTCTGAAAAATTCGTTTGTAGAAAAATATTTCTATTGTATTAGTTAATTAATTTTTGAATGATTTAAAGTATGTCTAAAAAATTAAAATTCCGAAAAATTTTATTTAAAATTCTGAAAAATTAATTTGGCAAAAAAAATATTTTAGTTGAATTATTTAATTAATTTTAAAAAGATTGACATTTAAAGTTTATTTAGAAAAATTGAAATTTCGCAAAAAATTGTTTAAAATTCTGAAAAATATTTCAGTTGTATTAGTGAAATAATTTTTAAATGATTTAAAGTTTGTTTAGAAAAATTGAAATTATGAAAAATTTTTTTTAAAATTCTGAAAAATTTGTTTTTTAAAGAAAATATTTTAGCTTTTTTAAGAATATTTAATTTTTATAAATAAATCGTAATTGCAAATTTTCTTATAAAGAATAGAAATATACACTGAAAGAAAATGTATATTAATTTTTTTTAAAAGTATTTTGCAATTTGGGGAAAAAGTGCAACAAACCGAAATTTTGATATGAAAAATACCAAATTTTAAAAAAACTTATGTAAAATTTAGTAAAGTTCTATTAAAATTGAATAAAAATTCTTGATATTTGATATAATTATACTAAATACCACAAATTCTTTTTACATTTTAGTATTATTTTATATCAAAATTTTCTGTTTGTTTCTCTCTAAATTTTTTATTCCCAAATTGCAAAATACTTTTGCAAAATTTAAGATACATTTTTTTCAGTGTAGAATTAAATGTTTCCTGAATTTTTATAGTTATAATTTTTTATTTTATAAATTTAAAATTCTTATTTATTTTCATATGAAAAAATTTACTTGTGTTTATTCATATTTACTATATTTACCTTTATACTTATATTTTTTTATACATATTTTTTCCTAAGATTATAATTATCAGATATTGTTGATGAAAAAAAAATCCTGAAAATGTTCCAATGTTCAGATCTCAATAAGAGTAATTAATAGTATAGATGACATGTTTAGCTGCTTTCATTTCTTAGAAATCAGTCAACGTTTTATTAAACATTTTATTCTCCTTGGAATTTTATTTCATTGTCATTTACGAATGAGCTATTGCAACATACTTGTAATTGAACCAAATATTCGAATTAATTAGCCAATCGTTAATTTAAAGTAGAAATTATTTGAATTTTTTCTCCCAGAAATTTTTTAGGTAGTGAAAATTTTTATCGAATGTAAAAAATGTCTATTTTTGAAAATATTTATTCTATCTTCGCCTCTTATATTCTATGTTGTATAAAGAGGAAATTTTCTTAATTAGAGGGAAAAAAAGTGTAATTACCAAAACGTGACATTATCGAAACGGTATTTTCTTCAGAAAACTTGATTCTCGTTTTGTGTTTCATTGAAAATTTGGTTTTGAATTTGAAATAGACTTTGGATTATTTATTTTAATTTTCTCATAATAAAACAGATGTTTTTGGAATTTTTAAGAAATAACTGTAGTCTTTTGGTGTTCAAATCTTAAATTCACTGAAGGAAGACGTTTTATTTTTAGAACACTGCCTAGTTATTTACAGCTCATCTAATGTACCTAACTTTTCTTTATCTATTATTCTCCTACGTAAATGACGAGGAATAATTTTTCTTCCAATACATATATATATATATATAAAAATTTTAAACTCGTTATATGGTCACAATTTAACGAAAAATTACATAATCCAATTTGTCTTTCTTTCTCTCAAATATTTTTCATTATTATTTTACCCAAAATAAATAATTAAGGAAAATAAAATTTTTCATAATTATTTCTGACTCTTTGAAATAATGGAAAATTGCAATTGTCTTTTGTCATTTAGAGCGAGATGAGAAAAACTTGTTTCTTTTTTGAGGGGGAGGAAAATAAAATTTCTCAGGGAAGAAAATTAAAAGAAAGGAAAAGAAATAAATTTTGTGATGGACTGGCCATTTCATTGGAAATTTTTCCTAACCCCTGAAAGTGAACAGGTGTGGTTTCTCTCAGAGACCGCAATGAATTGTTGAGAGTTTGAAAAAAAACTTGGAATAATTTAGTTAAGAGCATTAATATTCCTTCATCTTTTCTTCTATGACTCGCAACGGGGGGAAAATTTCACTTTTCGCACGAATGGACAGTTTTTTATTTATTGAGATTTGTACATTTTTTTGCGGTTCTTAGGTGTTTGAAATTAGTTCACTTCTTTTTTCTTATTTACACTGAAAACAATTTTTTTTTCATCAAATAAACGATTAGTTTAATATTATCAAATAAATTTTTTTTTATCAGATAAATTTTTATTTGAATCGATTAAATGGTATTTATTTGCAATAACAATTTTTATTCAAGTCAATTGAATCACGTTTATTTCAAATTCGGTAATTATTGATTGAAATACAGTTTACTTGATATTTAAAAAAATATTTGATTGAATTAAATAGTCACTAAACCAAATAATTATTATTAAATCTTATTTCCTTCGAAAAATTTTCTCTTAATTAATTAAACGGTATTAATTAAAATAATTAAAAAAAAAAAATAATGGTATTTATTTCGAATCATAAAATTATTGGTTCAAGTAAAATTTATTTACTTCAAACAACTTTATTAAAATAAAATAAAAAGTTTAGTGTTATTTGTTCAAAAATTGAAAATTTTGATTCCAACATAATTAATTAGATTTAAATAAAAATTATTTAATTCATTTTAATGAAACTTGCTTCCATTACGGAAAATATTGATTCAAATACAATTTACATGATTTTGATAAAAATTATTTGATTCAATTAAATTGTACTTACTTCAATTACGGAAATTATTGATCTAAGTACAATATTTTCTTGATTTTGATAAAAATTATTTCATTCAATTATATGATATTTACTGCAAAAAATGAACTCATTGTTTCTAAGACGATTTATTTACTTTAAATCATTTTTACTTGAGTGAATTAAATGGTATTTACTTGAAACAATTTTTATTCGTTTTAATTAAATGATATTTTTATCAAATACTGAAATTACAGATTCAAATACAATTTATTTAATTCAAATAATTTTATTTGAGTCAATTAAATTGAATTTAGTTAAAAAACTGAAATAATTGTTCCAATTGCAATTTGTTTTATTTGAATAAACATTTAACGATATCTATACTTAAAAGACCGAAATTATTGGTTGAATTACAATTAATTTGATTTAAACTGGTTCTAAAGTTCCGAACGTTCCAAATGAACAAAATTGCTTCTCCTTCAAATTGAATTTTTACTGAAATAATTTTGTGTCACTGTCAAAAAAAATTAATTCTAAAGTTTTTAAATGTAAAATTAAGTTTTTTATGTTTACAATTATTTATTGCTGTCAGAAATTTATTCGAAAATATTTCTATTTAAAAATATATCCTTCATGTTTGAACCTTCGGACTTGTAAATCGTTGATTCAAGTAAAAAAAAAAGTTTATTTCTTTTTTATTTCTGTTTTTTGACAATAGTAAATAATCGATTATTTGAATAAAAATAATTTTTTTCCAGTGTAAATCTCAAAATTATTCATTCGTTACTTGCAAATAAATTTTTATATTAATTTTTGTTAATTTTTCCTTTTTTCCAGTTTCGATCATTTTTTTTATATGTAAATGAAGAGAAATGTTATTTGGCTATTTTTTTTCCACTGAAGAAATTAATTTCCTGATATTGTCAGTCATCTCTCACTTTCACTCAACTGGATTTATTATAATATATAAACGAACATTGAAAATAAGTTTCCTTAACTTATTCATCGTTTATTGAAAATTATTATATATATGGCAATATAGAAGAATACTTTGGAAATTGGATTGATTTTTTATACATATATATATATTGATTATCGATCGGAAGGAAAAATGGAAAACATGACAATTTTTGAGGTACAATACAAAAGGAAGAAGAGACGTTGCTGACCGAAGCTATAAAATTATTTTCCACCCTCTTTCTCTCTCTCTTTTTATCAATATCCAGGAACCTACAAAATATCAAAAGTTTTTTTTTCTCTATGAAGGAAAATTTTTTTCGAGAGTGAGAGAGAGAGAGAGAAAAAAAGAGAAACAAGAGAGAGAGAGAGAGAGAGAAAAGAGAGACAAGAGAGAAAGAGGAGAGAGACAATGAAAGCAGGAGCATTGACCAATATTCTTGATATAATAGTCAGCTAGTCAGGTTTTTGGAGTATTCAGTGACATGTCACATGAATCATTCCCTTCTTGATGATGATGGTGCTCGTCGTAACGCATCAAAATGTTTTCCTTTCTTTCAAGGTGGACGGAAAAAAATGTTAGTTTAAAAAAATAGGATTATTTTTAGGTTTTTGTTATTATTGTCTGAATTTCTCGCAAAAGGAGCGATTTTCCGCGGACACGATCCTGGATGCTCAATTGTGTAGGTGCGCCTGTCGTTCAAGTGTGCGTACGCACTGTACCTACGAGTCAAGACTACATACAGTTTCGTTCGGTTCTGTCTCGGGGTGGAGTCAAGGGGGAACAGTTCATCGGGCAAAAGGTGGGGATCGACCGAGAGAGAGAGACGAATAGATATGGAGTGAGCGAGAGGGCAAGATTGATGGGAAAAGAGACGGAGAGTGAGAAAGATGAATAGAATGTGAGAGAGGGAGGAGACGAGAGTGAGTGAGAGAGAAGGGAATGGAATGGAAAGAGTGGTAGAGAGCGACAGAAGCTCATAAAAAGAGGAAACGAGAGGCACCGACTACCTAGAAAGAGAGGGAGAGAGAGAGAGAGAAAGAGACAACCAAGAGAGGGAGAGAGAGAGTGATATATAGGATCATGGAGTGTTGAAGAGAGATAGAAACTGGCCGGGTGGCCGGTACCAAAGAGAGAGAGAAAGCAATATAGAAAAAGGGATCGCGAAAGAGAGAGGGAGGCAAAGATGTGTAGAATGATTCGGGCCTATGGACACGCTCGCACCTCGACGGTCTGTGCCGCCGCCGCAGCCGCCTTCAGTGAAAATTGTGTGAACGCGCGCCGCCAAGGGTGGCTTTCCGGGAAGCTATCGTCGTTGTGATAGTAAAGTGTGTTCCTCTCGAGGAAGACGTGTCCATGGGCCAGGGAATAAGGATCCTGGCGCCAATCGCGAAGGACTCTCTTCGCTATGTGGAAAAGTGACGCCGCACAGTGAAGTATCGAGCGTTTACGAGAGTGGCGACGACGGCCGCCACGAATTCTCGGATGCCCAAGCGGAAATCTCTTTCTCTCTCGCACACTTTTTCTCCTTCTCTCTCTCTCTCTTACTCACTCTCGCGCGCGCGATAATGGCGTACGCTTCGACGTCTTGTTTTTTTTATTATCAAGTGGCTGAAAGTTCGATCAGCTCAAATGCCACAGAACCCGTGAACCTGTCGCGCATTCATTCGAATCGAGATCCACTGAGACGAATCATCAACGACAAGATGACGGACGACCTCGCCGAAAAGTGAGATTTCTCCTCTCCTCCCTCACCTTATCCAAAAAAGATTGCACTCGGCATTTTAGCAAGTGAACGTTTTTCTTATGTACATTGTTTGTGCACCGACAAAAATTATTCTCCTGTGCATATTGTTGCTCAAGGACCTTGTCATTACGTCAGGTTTGTAAGTTAGTCTTGAATTTTTCTGTCTCTCTGTGTGTGTGTTTTTTTTGTCTCTCTCTCTCTCTCTCACTCACTCTTGATTCTTGTTTCCATGCCACCGAAAAGGTATCTTGATTTTTGAACACCGGCACTTGAATTTTATATTTCCTGCTCCGATCCTTTCTTTCCGGAGTTTATAGTTGATTCTATAAGAAGCGCTCGGTTTTCTCGACCTTTCCTTTCCTTTACGGAATTTCAAGAGGTCTGTCTAACAAATCGGCGCCTCGCTTCAATTTTCTCCGAAAGGTGTGATCGATTTTTTCCAAGCTACTCTGGTTCAAGGGTGTCCAGCACCGCAAATTGTTCTTGCCTTCATTTTAATTTAAAAACAGATGATTCCTCAAGAAACATCAAATCAAGATTTATTTTTAACACTATTAATAAGGAAGAAAGTAGCTCGTGTCCAAACAAAATATTCTCCTCTCCTAATTTCTCCACTTTTCTAAATATTTTCAATACATTTTTAATACATTTTATAATTTTTAATACACTTTTCATACATTTTTAATAAATTTTTACAACTTTATCAAAATTTTTATAAATTTTCATCACCTTTGCAATAAATTCTTTACAGCACAGGTTTTATGTGCTTTCCTCCTTTTTAATTTAATTAACACTCGCGATTTTATTGCTTTTTAGTTATATTTTTCTTTACTTTGTGTATCGTTGTTATTTTTTTTTATACACATAAAAACTAAAGTGTTTTCATGATTTCATCACGTTTCGAATTCAATCAACAATTGATGAAATTTAAAAGACTAGTTGCCTGTCGAAATAATATTCTCGGTGTCTACGTTTTCTTTACGTATTGCATTCATTGGTGATGATGATTGTGCAAATTCATTAAATTTTGCTTTAGAAAAATAATTATCAATTTTTAATTATTTATGTGTCTTCTTCTTTTCTTTTCTAAACTCATTGAAAAGATACACTTTGAAAATTAAATCACATTTAATGCCCTCGTGAAAATTTGTTGCTGACATTTCTATTTTATATTATGAAAAATAATTCTACAGCTGTTTTCTAATATTTCAATTTGATTAGTGTGCTGAAAAAAAGTATAGTGGTAAAACTCAACTGAAACCTGTTATTGACTTTCTTTTTAAAAACGAATTGTATAACATTAATTTTCATAAATAATTTTTATTTTATTATCTTTTCTCTAATAATTGATTGAAATGAAGGAAAAAAGTGGTGAAATGAATTTGGAGTGAAATGAAGAGGAATTGGAAAATATTTATTTGCAGAAATTAATTGAACGAGAAGAGTATATTGAATACGTAACAGCGAAATTTATTCTCAAATAATCTATTTTTACTGCAGCTTTCTAGCCATTTCTTCAGAAGAGAGACTTTCAGGCAAAATGAATACATTCTGAAGGGGAAGGGTTATATCGGTTATGACATATAATCATAAGCGTATAGCTTTTCCCCTTTAGCGTGAATTCGTAACTTCGGTTTCTCACCATCAACAACTGTTATACTCGAAAATATCGATTTTATATTTATATAAAAGTGTCTAGAATAAGTTTCTTTTTATATATTGATTCAAGTGTTATTGTTATTATTTTGATTAATATGTGGATTGATGTTTCAGGCTAAAGAAAGAAGAGACAAACATGGGTACGTTATTGATTATAGAGAAGATTATTCGATACTCTCTTAAGCCTGAGATGGAGGCGAAGAGTCGTGCAGCATAAAGACATGGACTCGTACGACCTGTTTGGAGAAGATGTCAGTGGCTCAATGCTCGATGCTCTTCCTGATCTTGGGGGGAACGATCATTTTGACCCGGCAGGTGCGAACAATTCTGTCGTAGTGTCTAGAGATGGTCCCAATCCTGGTCCCAATGGAGGTGGGAGTTACATCAGTCAATCGTATAGTTTAACTCAAGAATCTCCTCTTCAAAAATTGACTTCGTTCGGTGGATCTGAATTTGGTAGTAATAACCCCTTGCAAAATCCCTCGCAACGTAGTATGTTTAATCAAAATATCGGCACTTTTGACGGCGGCGCACCGCAACGAGCGATGGTGCCAGGAGCCTTTCAAAATCAAGCGCGTAGCTTAGCCCCCCAGCACAGAAGTCCCCATCCTGGCACTGGGGGGCAGTACCCAACTTATAGTGACAGTATGTACTCAATGGAGCAACAGCATCCAATGGCCAGGGCCAACATGAGCATGGACCCTGCGATGCAAGGATGGCCAGGTGCAGGAAACGCTTATCCTCAAATGCAGAGGCACTATAACCAAATGGCACCTCAACCTGGTACTTATAGACAACACATTCCTCAATATCCCCATCAGCAGGATCAAACCGGGATCAATCAGAAAATGCAGCAGCAACAGCAGCAGCAACAACAACAACAGCAGCAGCAACACTTCTCTGCTCAACAAGGAATGATCAGCAACATGGGTGTTCCTCATCAATCAATGCAAACCAACGCAGCTACTGGAGTTTACCAGCACATGGTTGGTCAACAACAACAGCAACAGCAGCAGCAACACTATCAGCAGAGCAATCCTGCTGCCATGTATCAAGGTGCAGCTGGCTACACAGGCTTCGGTGCCACCATGCACCAACAGCCCCAGCAGCCTCAACAACCTCAGCAGCAGGCGCAGAGAATGCCTCATCATCATCCGTCCCATGCGCCGCATCAAACACATCCCTCTCATCAACAGTATCCTCAACACGCACCCCAACATTCTGTCAATCAACAACCACCCATGGATCCTCAGTATCCCCATCATTCGCCGCAAATGTTCAATCAACCTCAACACTCCGCGCCCGGACCACAGTTCAATGCCAGTAAACATGGTACGAGTCCTCAATATCGATCGTCATTTCCACAACTCTCGCCACAGATGTCTCCTAGGCCACAAATGTCGCCCAGACCGCCTCCAGTTCAACAACAAATGTCTCCTAGGCCAATTATGTCACCCGCTAAACCCAACACTCTCTCGCCTCATCCACACGTACAAATGCCGCATCAACAGCAAGGACAGCCAGGTCCCTTGTCTGTCTCGCCCTGTCCTCCGACATCAATGCCAATGAATCCATCTGCCTCGTCGCAACAAACCACTCTTCAAGCCCTGGAACAAATGGTCATACCGGTAGCCGTCTCGAATCCCAACGTGCCAAGCCAGGACTATGTACAGTTCCAGTCGCGACCGCCAATGTCGCACTCTTCGAACATTTTACCCCAGCCGCCAGCACAAAACTCGATGCCACCGGTGACTGGACCCAGGATGCCAATGCCCCAATCTTGGCCGCCTCATCCTCCCCAACAACCTCCACAACAACAACAACAACAGCAGCAACAACAACAACAACAACAGATGTCACCCATCAGGCCGAGTATGTCCGTTCCCGACAACCGACAAATGATGGAGTCCCAGTCGCCCTCGACCTCCGAACAAAACTCCTCTCTGTTTCCAGTAAACGGCAACGACAGTATTCACAACGTGGTCGAAACAACAACCACCGAACAGCCAAAAATCGTGCAAAGTTCCATCGCACCCTCAGTGACCGAGAGCAACGAAACGCCCGATCAAACCGGCGCGACTCCAATGCAAAGCTCCGAAGTAATGGCTCAACAAGGCGAGAGTCCCGCGCCAAGTAATTCCTCCTCAATGGAGCAACCACCGAAGCAAACACATCTCGAGCCCGTTCAGTCTCTGCCCGTCTCGAGTACCAGCAGCAACCTTGAGAGCAGCCACGACTCCCCGCAATTGCAGTCCGTTCAACAGCAATCGCAAATGCAGTCCTCGCCAGCTCCCAGCGTCGAGTGTAAAACGCCAGACACTCAAAGCAGCGAACAGACTTCTGAACTTCCCGTCTCGCAACTACAAGCCAGCCAGTACGGTCCTTCTTCGCCGCACGTTTCGCAAACGTCGCCCCAACACTCGCAGCACCTTCCACCACACTTGAACCAACCGCAAATTCCGCAACAGGCTCCTATGCAAATTTCGCCACAGGGCCCAATGCAAATTTCGCCACAGGGTCCAATGCAAATACCGCAACAGGGCCCAATGCAAATTTCGCCACAGGGTCCAATGCAAATTCCGCAACAGGGCCCAATGCAAATTTCGCCACAGGGTCCGATGCAAATTCCGCAACAAGGTCCTATGCAAATTTCGCAACAAGGTCCTCAAGTACCGTTGCAAATTTCGCAACAGGTTCCGCAGCAAATTCCACAACAGATTTCTCAGCAAAATCCACAACAGCAACAAATGGTCCAGTCAATAAATCAACAACCCCAACAATCGCAGCAAATCTCCCAAACGCAGTCGCCACTGAGCCAAACTCAACAACCAATTGGCCATTCTCCACAACCGCAGATAAGTCAATCGCAGACTCCACAGATAAGCCAATCGCAACCTCCCCAAGTGAGCCAATCGCCCCAACTAACTCACCAACAAAGTCAATCGCCCCAAATAAATCAAACCCCTCAAATAAGTCAATCGCAATCGCCGCAAATCAGTCAATCACAAATACAGACGTCTCCACAACAGCCGGTGATGTCCCAAGTCGCGCCAATGACACCACCTCAACAACAACAACTGGGTCAAAGTCAACAAATGGGTCAAACACAACCAGTATTAGGTCACTCACCACAACCACTAATGACCCCCCAACAAATGGGACAGACTGTACCCCAACAGGTGAATATAATTTCACCAAATATACCCACACAAATATCTTCTTCTTCTCCTTCTTCTCATCAACAACAAATACCTCCACAGATTCAAAATTCAGCGCAGCAAATTCCAAATCAAGCAACGCCGGTTCAACAAACGGGAATGTCACCACAGCCGGGCTTTGGGGAGTACACGAATATCCAAAAGCCGAATAGTATGTATTCTAATGATACGATGGTTGGTGCTGGACAACCATACCATACTGGTAATGAGGTTGTTGGTAGTAGTGCAATGCCGAATGTGTATGGAATGCCACCAGGAACAACACCAACGCCAACCACCGTTGCGCCAGCTGCCTTTAGTTCCTGTGCTCCGGTGACGCATCATCAGGAAAGAGCGGCACTGCAACAGCAATTACAGGAATTGTATTGCATGCCGCCGGCGCCTGAGAATCAGGAGAAAATTGTCAATCTTCAGGAGAAATTGCAAGCACTTCAGCAGCATGAGACGAATGAACAGTGTAATGGTGGACCGCAGTGTATTCTTCAGACTCCGATGTTCACTGCTGCTGCTGCTGCTGCTGCGACTACTGTTCCTGCTCCAGCACCTGCTCCTGTGACTCCTGCTGTTGCTGTTCCAGCTACTGCTACCGCTACAACTACTGCTCCTGCTACTGTTGTCGACAGTCCTCAGGTTAGTTGCACATTTTTTTTTTTTTAAAGTAATTTTTATACATAGCATTTTTATATTTACTAATTCATCCAAGTTGAATTTTCCATGAAACAGAAGTTAGCAATCTTTCCGTTGAGACGACAATTTTTTAGAAACCAAGAAGCAAATAATTTTTTTTATAGAGAACTTCATTATTATTTTTATTACATTCTAGACAGATTTTCAATCCAATCGCAGTTCTCGGAAATTATCAGGGTGGTCACATGTAAGGAAAATGTCAGGGGGAAAAAATTTTATCAGTAGAGTTAAAGAAATGTCAGGAAAAAAATTTTTTCTCAAGGAAATTAAGAAATGCGGAAAAAATAAGTACATGAAAGATTACTTGACTTTTGGATGCGCCAACATTCTGTAAATATTTCATAGACAGTACTAGAATTTTTCATTGACTTATGTGAAATAATTACAAGCAGTGCTGGAATATTTAAAGTAATCAATTGAATATTTTAAATATTCTAGCACTGCTCGTGATTATTTTACATAAGTCAAAGAAAAATTCTAGGACTGTCTATGAAATATTTACAGAATATTGGCGCATCCAAAAGTCAAGTAATCTTTCATGTACTTATTTTTTCCGTGTATAAACAAATCTTTCAAAAATTGTTTTTGAATCATTTTTGAACATAATCAAATTTCTCAAATATATCTAAAATACAAATCTTATTAAATAGTTAAAATTTTGTAAAATTTAATAAAAAATAAATTTATTTAAAGTATTTTGTTACAATTTTTGATTGAATTCTAGATTTAATTTTTAGGCTTTTAGAAAATTATTTAAATTAATTGATTCAAAGATGAAATTTAGATGGAAATTGTAGAAAATAAATGATTTCAGGAAGGGTTATAATTATAATTTTTTTAGAAATTATTTAAATTCATGAATTTTACTCATTTTTTGTAAACATTAATATTTTCCTGTAAAAAGAATTTTGTGATGTAAAGTAATTTAAATATCAGTAAATTGTCAGGGAAATTAATAAACTGAAACTTGTCATCATCCTGGTGACTTTTTTCTAAAAATAATATTAAAATAGTTTTGAATTCAAAAATATACACAGAAATTTTTTAGAATTATTTTTTACACTTTTTGAGATAATCATATTTAAATTTTTTTATTAAAATTCTTCAGAAAATTAGTTTTCTTAATTATTATATAAAAATTTTTCAATTGTTCTCGAAAAACTATCTACATTTACAATATTTATGAAAAAACTAATTCTTAGAAGCGTTTTATCATAATTTTTTGAGATTCATTTATTTTCAAACAAAGTAAATTAATGTTTTTTTAAATTAACTATCTCAGAATTTTTAAATAAAAAATTATTTATAATTAAAATTCTTCGAAAAATTTGTTTATTTTTTTATACTTTTTTTAAAACTTAATTATTTTTTAAAGATTTTACTATAAATTTAAATTACTTTTAAAAATATTTTACCAAATTTCAATTTTTTAGATATTTTTTAATTGCATGCAATTGTAAAACTATTGTCTTTTCAAAATTATTTAGAAATATTTTTAAAATGTGAATTTTAGAAGTTGAAATTAAAAAATTTAAGCTTTGTTTGCTTCATTTCGTCGACATAAACGTTGGTAACTTCAGTTTCATAATTTTCTACTAATTTAAATTCAATAACAAAATACGTAAAGGAAAGATTCAATAAAATATGAATAAAGTGATTTTTACTACTTTCACAGTAAATCTAAAATATCAGGAACTACTGCATATTTTTGCTTTGCAACTTTTACTATTTGCGGAGTAAATATTGCCACACGTTTAAACTATATTTTACAGGCCTTGGATTTTAGGATTTTTTGGACTATTTCCGACAATTTTAATTAGGTGGACAATTTTCCAAAATGGAAATATGTTTTCTATTGCTTAGAAATTGCTTAAAATTACTGTCAACATTTGGAAAGAATCAATTATTTTTAATATTATTTATATATAAATTCTGCAAAGAAATGATTAGTTTATTAAATTGTTCTAAAATTTAAAAGATTCAATTAATGAATCTTTAGGAATATTTTGTTAAAAAACTTTTGAAATAATTGAAATTTTGTAAAATTTTACATGGAATATAAAATTTTTTCAAGAATTTCATCTAAACTTTTAAAATACAAATTTTTACGATTTTTAATAACAAATTGAAAAGTTTTTTAAAAATTAGAAAATAATTGAATGTTTAAAGAATTACAGTCGTAATTTTTGTAAAATCATTGACTTACAGAAAATGGAAGATTAAAAAATAAAAAAATTTGAATTCCCTTGAAAAATTAATGACAAGTGTTTAAATATTTGTCTAGCAAATTTATTGATATTATGAATAATTGAATTCAGAAATCAATGAAAGGTGAGGGAGCGTAGCAAAATTTACTCAGGAAAAGGTAAAAATTGCAAAGCAGAAATGCGCAGAAGTTCAAAGGAGAAAAAATTGTAAAGTTGAAAAGACAATAGAATAATGATTGTTTTCTAACTTTAAACAAAAAGAAACACAAATATCTGCGTCACAAATGTTTATTATTTCACGACAAACTTGTGATTAAAGAATATTTTTATTTTAACGAAAGTCGTACAATTCGGTAATTTGTAATTTTTTTAAATTAATATTATTTGGTGGGAAGCAGACTTTTTAGATCGAGAGGTAACTCAACTTTATCTCCAGTTAAAGGAATGATCACAATACTTATTAGGAATTTTGCAATAAAACATTTAAATTATTATTTATTGAATAAATTTCTTAACTATTTTTATTCGGACAAATTCGGTAAAAAATAATGAATTAAGACGAATAATTAGAATAATTCATCAGGCGATGTTTTGATTTTAACTCGATATGAATTTCAACCTGTCAGAAATGTTTACAAATTATTTGTAAAATATGTTTACCAACAGTAGATTAGAATTTCTTAACATTTCACCTGTTTCTTCTCGAAAGTATATTTTAAATCTCTCTCTCTCTCTCTCTCTGCTTCATTCTTTCCTTTTATCTAATCTTCCTTCAAGTTTGTTTGAATAATCTTTAAGTTTCTCATTATCCCCGTCTTATCTTGAATCTTGAAACTGAAAATTGTGTATAGGTTTCGAGTACAACTGGCCGGGGTCGTAGTAAAGGAACGCCAAGGGCAAAGAAAAGTCGCAAGAAAGCCGATAAGGAAGCGGCAGCTCCTGTGACACCACAAACTCCGCAAGCTGAACAACCGTTATCTGATAATCTAGTCACTCAAGGAGACAGCAGCAATGTTGTGGACAGCGCGGCCGACTCTGAAGACATAAAGCCGTCCTCAGGTGACATCGAGGAGGAATGGAATAAGACGAGAAAAGCAAGATCGCCCAGGAAGCCAAGAAAGCCGAAAGAACCCAAGGAACCGAAAGAGCCGAAACCGAAAAAGGAACCCAAGCCACCGAAGGAGGCGAAACCGCCGAAAGAGGCGAAGGTCCGCAAGAAGAAGGAGAAGGAAGTCAAGGAGGGCACTAAGCGAAGTAAAAAGTGAGTCACTATTTTCCATTGCATTCACCAAGTATTTTAAATATTTTTTTTTCATTTATTTAGAGAATATTATTTATTCACGAATGGTTTCGAAACTTTAGTTTCGTTTTAGTTTTGAAAAGCGCAACAAAACTAAATACAGGGACCTTTTAGTTTTGATTCCTGCACCAAAACTAAATTTTTTCGTTTTTATTTAGTTTCGAAGCAATCCCTAATTTATTTAGAGAATATTTTTTAGTCAGAGATTATTACTTATTTAGAGAATAAATAAATAACATGTTAGGACTAAAGATTAAATTCGTTATTAATTCCTTTCTTTTTTTTCTTTTCGATTTTCAGGAAAGCCGCAGTTCAAGCCGAGTCTACAGATGATGTCAATGAAGATGTCTCTGCGAGTGATTCGACAGCAATTCAAGACTCTGATATTAAGTGCAGCAATTCTTCAGTGCAAGACGATAATGAGCAAGTTGATTCATCGACAAAAGAACCATTGGGTTCAGAATCGAAGGACGAAAATGATGAAAAGGGAGAATCGGGCGACGCTGGCGATGATAAAAAAGAGGAGGACAAAGATGCTGCACCTGAAAGTGCAACGCCTGCGAAGAAAAAAGCCTCCAGTCGAAAACGTCCCTCCGGTGGTAAATCGACTGCTGGAAAATCACCGAGAAGTTCCAAGTACGTCACATATTTCAATAAAGTTATTAATATTTTCTAAACATATTTTAGGGTTTGCCACAGGTAAAAAAAATCTGCCAAATGGCAGAGAGATAAAATTCAGAAAATTTTTCTCATTTTTGTATTAAAAATTCCTAAATTTTGAAACTCAGGAAATTTTCCTAATTATTGAATTCAAAGTTCCTAAATTTTGAAAATTAGGAAAAGAAGTGAGAATTCGTAAGAAAATTCTGGATTTTGATGTCTAGGAAACTTGGAGAATATTCTTATATTCTTCTTGAATTACTTTTAGTTTACCTTCTGAACTTTGAAATAACCACGAATTTTAAAAGGAAAGCTTAAATTTTTTCTGCCAATAATTGAACTCTACAAAATAGGAAATCGATTTTATGGTAATCAATTTAATTCTTGAAGAACTTAATTTTTTAAATAATATAAAATTATGACAAATTATTTAACGGACAATTCTACTTGAAAATTCGGAAAATAATTAAATTTTATAAAAATTGCTTTTAAAATAATTTTTATGAATACTTTAATTTCAAGATTTCAAATTCAGATTTTGGAAGATTGGAATTTTGAATAATTCTAATTTGAAAACTCCGAAAAACAGAAATCAAAGACTGCCATCTCACCATCTCAGGATGTTTTCACTTTTTTTTAAATTTTCTCATCCTTTTTCACTTATTTCGTCAATATTTCACCAATTTCACGTTTTTTGGAATTTTTTTTTTAGATATTTTTGAATCAAAGGTTTAGTTTCTTAACGTTTTTAATTAATTTATAATTTTCTATAACATAATTTAAATTTTTTAAATTTCCATCAAGAAGAAAATGATAATTGCTTCTGAATTTAATTTTTCAACAAAATTGTAAATATTTTAAATTTTAATTTTTATAATTAAGTTCTAATTCAGTTGATCTAAATTCCAATTTATCCGAATTTTAAACAAAATTTCAAATTTGAATCTTAATCAATTTCCAATTCAATTATTAAAAATTTAAATTGATATGTTTATTGTTTTTATTTATTTATTTATATTTTAGGAACAATTTTGCAAAAACCGCTAAACTATTTTTTTTCATTTTCTTAAACACGATTTTCATGAATTATATATTTTATGCTTGAAAATTAGAGAAAAAGAAAAAAAATTCTAAAAAATCGTTGATTATCAACGAAAATTTGGAAGAAATAAAATTTCGATGGAAAAAACGAATATTTGAATTTGAAGAAAAAATAAATAAATGCTATTAATTTAAATTTTCCAATTGCAGAGAATATTTTTTTTTAGTATAAATTTATATTACGTAATTTTTTTAATAGCATATTGTCACCTATTTTTAAAACATAATTCGCCTTTTCACATATTCGAAAGAAGAAAGAGAAAAAGAAATTTTTTAAAATTTTAACTAAAAAATCAAAAAATTTAGTTTTTAAAAAATTTTTATTTAAAATTCTTAATTTCTGTGAAAAATAATATTGATTAAATATTTATTTGAACCAAAAACTATTGATGTTTTCAAATAATTTAAAATTAAAAAAATTCACAATTAAATTTGGAAATTTCTTCAAGTTTATAAAATAAATTTCCATTTTGTTTGAAAGTAACGATTTTCACGAAAAATTTGTAAATATTTCCATCAGAATTTGAATTTCTTACCATTTCTTAAAAAACACAATTTTATTAGAATATTTTTCTAATTCTTTGGAATAAAATTTTTATTTTTATTTGGAAATAATATTTCTTTTGTGAGAATATATGGAATATTTTTATATATACGTAAATATTTCCAAAAGAATTTGTATTTCTTATATTTTCTTTAAAAACTCATTTTATTAGGAAATTTTTCCAATTCTTTGGAACAAACTAAAATTTTTATGTGGAAATAATATTTTTTTTGTAAAAATATTTGGAATATTTTTATATACGCAAATATTTCCAAAAGAATGACAAGAAAAATTATTTTTCTAATAATTATGAAAGTTATTCGTTTTTTTTTTCTTTCTTTCTTTCTTTTTTAATCAAAATGTTCTTTAGTGAAAAAAGCCTTTTTTCCAGGCAGAAAGTAAAAATTATGTCTGGATATCAGAAAAAACAAAATCAAATTTTTGTGGCAACCCAAAAATGATATTTCTAAAAATATGTTTAGATATTATAATATTGTTTGCTAAACAAGAAAATCGAAATGAAATTTAATTGCTTTTGTCTCGCCGCAGAAAACGAAAGAGTCGAATTGCTCCGGATTCGGATGGCGAGGAATTGGCAGCTACGCCTCCACCATCGCCGGAAGCTGGTGACGATCTGAATAAACGAAGATCGGCGAGAAATACACATCGAAAGAAGTACGTCGACGACGTGATGCTTCGCTTCTCCGACGATGAGGTTCCCCTTCAAGACGCTCAATCTAACAAGAAATCTGAATCTTCAGGCCAATCGAAACCGACATCAGTCAAGAAAGAGCCTGTTGAAGGCGGAGAAATTGGACCGAACAAGCCAAACTTTGTATATATTGTAAGTATAACATTGTATTTATCGAAAACGAAAAAAAATTTCCTGTCTACTTTTTATAATTTTAATTAATTAATTCCTTGATAAAATGTATTTACACGTTTTTTTCTTTTTTTTCCAAAGAACACGACTGACGAGGACTCGATGGTAGTTCAGCATTTCCTGGTTGCTCGCATGGGCAGGCGAGAAGTGAAACCAGCGCCAGTAGTTGAAGTGAAAAAAGAAGAGGATGAAGAAAAGACTGAAAAGACTGAAGAACCTAAATCTGAGGCTGACGATAAAGAAGCGGAGACGGCGGCAACTGACGAAAAAGAGACGAAAGACGACAAGCCAAAAGAAGAGGAAGAAGAAAAGAAAAAGGAAGAAGAGGAGAACGAAGAGAAAGTTGAGACGACCAAGGAAGACAAGAGTGATGATGAAGAGACTAAAGAAACTGAAAAGGAAAAAGAAACAGAAAAGGAAAAAGAAATAGAAGCAGAAAAGGAAAAAGAAAAAGAGACGGAGATGGAGACAGAGACAGAGAAAGACAAAGACAAAGATACTGAAAAAGATGACGATGATGAAAGCAAGGGCAAAGAACTCGTTCCAACGACACCGAAATCTTTAGATACAAGTACCGAAGCCAAACCTCAATGGATCGAAGTTGAAGAGTATTTGGTGAAATATCGCAACTTCTCATATCTTCATTGCGAATGGAAAACAGAGGAAGAACTCTACAAAGGTGACAAGAGAATTCAAGCGAAATTGAAGCGTTTCAAGCAGAAGCTTCAACAGAATACGAATATTTTTGAAAATGTAAGTTTCTCCCTTTTAGAAGTTATTTTTATTGAAAATTTCTTTACATTTTTTTCTTAATATTTTATATTATTTTCTAAGAAAAAGAGAAATTTACGATTTGTTTTCATTTTATAGACTGAGGACGATCCATTTAATCCCGACTTTATTGAAGTGGACCGAGTGTTGGACGAAGCGACACATACGGATCCTACGACTGGAGAAACGGTTCGTCATTTCTTGGTCAAATGGCGATCTCTTCAATACGAGGACTCAACATGGGAACTCGAGGAAGACGTTGATCCAGAGAAAATTGCACTCTTCCATAAGTTTAACAAACTTCCACCTAAAGATCAATGGAAGGTAAGATGGAGTGTAAATTATCAATGTGAAAAGAAAATTTTGAAATTTAACAATTATTTCAATATTTAAAACAGGGATTAATAATAAAACAAAACTAAACTGGAAATTTCGTGTCGACTCGAAAAAAGATTAACGAATTGAATTTAGTTTCGTGTCGATTCGAAATTCGATTAACAAACTGAATTTAGTTTCGTTTCGACTCGAAACTAAAATTCCTACCAAATTAAATTTAGTTTCATGTTATCTAATTTTTTGATTTAAACTAAATACTTGAGTTCCTCAGACATTTATTTTCTACTAACACGGAATTCATATTGTTTATGTAATTTCGGTTCTACATAAAATTAAATTTATTTCGGAATCTAAACAAAATTAAATTGAGTTTAGTAAGTAAGCTTTGTATCAACTCGGAAACTACATTCAATTTGTTAATTTAGCTTTAAATCAATTCAGAAATCAAAATGAATCTAAACTTTCGTTACAGTCACTGTTTAACAATCAATCTATCTTCTTCTCTATTAATAATTTTTGTGATACAAAAAAAATTTAACAATAATTTAATTGTTTAGAAGAATTAATTTAAATTTTTTTGAAAATAATTTAATTCTTTCGAGAAATAATATTCAAATTGTGATAAAAATAATTTAATTCCTGTGTAGAATTTTATTACTTATAAAGATAATTGAATTCTTGTAAAAGAATTTTATTGAAACTTTTTTAAAATAAGTAAATTCTATAGAGAAATATGAATAAAATTGTATAAAAAATAATTGTAATCTCAGGAATAACTTAATTATTTCTTAATTTATAAAAATAGTTACATTCTTTCGAAGAATTTTATTGCATTTTTCAAAAATAATTAAATTATTAAAAGTAATTTTATTAAAAATGTATTGAAAGTAATTAATTTCCAGAATAGAAATTTTATCAAAAGTTTTGAAAGAATTGAATTCATTTAAGAAATTGGGTTACGATTATGTTAAAATTAATTGAATTTCTTCGAAGAACTTTTTTATTTCAAAAAGTAACAAAAAAAATAAGAGAAAAAGTAATACAATTTTTAAAAATACGAATTCAATAGTTCAAAGAAAATTTTAATTTTCCAAGTATTTTATTAAAATTGTACTCAAGATAATTTAATATTTTTATAGGAATTATATTAAAATTTTCAAAAATAATTTAACTTTATTAAGGAAATAAAATTATTAAGGAAAATAATTGAATTTCTGCTAAGAATAATCTATTTTGAATAAATAATTCAATTCTTGGAAAGAATTGTTTAATTTGTATGAAAGTAATTGAATTCTTATCAAGAAATTTAGTAAAACTTCTGAAAATGATGTAATTCTTTCAACAAAGTTTTATTAACATTCCTTAAAATAATTAAATTCATGACAAGAATTTAATTAGTTCTGAAAATAATTAAATTCTTTCGTAATTCTTTCGTAATAGTTAATTAAAATTGTCTTAAAATTAATAAAATTATATTATATTACTACTTATGAGAAAGTAATTGAATTCTAACGAAAAATTTTATTATTTATTATAATTTAATTCTTTTGAAATATTTTATTAATATTATTTTGGAAACAATTGAATTTCTGTGATGAATTTGACAACCTACAAAAATGGTTGAATTATTTTGAATAAATTATTAAAATTTATTGAAATTAATTGAATTCCTGTGAGGAATTTTATAATATACAAAATTAAAACAATTTAAATTGTTTGTAAATTGTTATTAAAATTTAAAAAAAATAATGGAATTATTTTGAAGAATTTTTTAAAAATATTTAAAGTAGATAATAATGACTGTGAAATAATTTAATTTTTGCATTCAATTGTTTTGTATTAAAAATAATTTAATTCTTTTGAGAAATTCTATTCAAATTATAATAAAAATAATTCAATTTCTGTGAAGAATTTTATTACTTATGAAGATAATTGAATTTTCGTAAAGAGTTTTATTAAATATATGAAAATAATTGAATTTTATTTGAAAGTTTTATGAAACTTGTACTGAGAATAATTAAATTCCTGTCAATTTAATTACTAATGAAAATAATTGAATTCATTCACAGAAGTTTATTAAAATTGCGTTGAAAATAATTAAATTTCTGACAAGCATTAGATTACTTATGAAAATAATTGAATTCTTCGCAGAAGTTTATTAAAATTGAATTGAATATAACTGAATTATTACTAATTATTTTATTATTTATGAAAACAATTAAAATTCCTGTGATTAATTTGATAATCTCAAGAAAATAATTACATTTTTTCGACAGTTTTAAATTTTGTTGAAAATAATTGAATTTTTGCGTAGCATATTATTTTAATTCTTTTAACACGAAATTTATTTCCTGTCAAGGATTTTATTATTTCAAAATTAAAAGTTATTTAATTTCTTCTTAAAATAATATTTAAATTTTCGAAAGTAATAAATAATAATTGACTTTGGTTAATTATTCAGTAATTTTCTTTTACAAATTTCGTCTCTGAAATTATTCAAACCTTAAAGTTATTAATGTTGTTGAACATAAATATTGTAATTTATGCAGAGTTATAAATTAATTATTGCCTTTCGCTCGTAATAGTTGCTAGTTCTTTTTAATAAAAAATATTTAATATTTTCCAGCCGAAGAAAAAGCCGGCAGCTTCAGGTTGGGAGAAATTGGAAAAATCGCCAATTTATAAAAGCAACAACAGTTTGAGGCCCTATCAACTGGAAGGCTTAAATTGGTTACTCTTTTCGTGGTACAATGGACACAATTGTATTCTTGCCGATGAAATGGGTCTCGGTAAAACCATTCAGTCCTTGACTTTTGTCGACGCTGTATATAAATATGGAATTCGCGGTCCATTCCTGATAATTGCTCCCTTATCCACTATTCCAAATTGGCAAAGGGAATTCGAGGGTTGGACGGAAATGAATGTCGTCGTCTATCACGGATCGTACGTGACTGAATTATTTAATATTTGCGACGCGACACGAAGAAAAGGAAGCTAAGAAGCAAAAACTTATCGGTTACAAATTCAAGTTTGTCAAATGCTTAACTTTCAATTGAAACAAATTATTTTTAAATTTATATTATACTTAAAATATCCGTCAAATCAATTATTTTTCTTTTATGATTAAAAAAGAATTCTTTATTCATATCTTAGGTTCCTTTTTTCGTGTCGGGGAGAATTTTTTTTGTTTCATTTTGTAATTTGTAAAGTAAAATTTTAATGTAATATAAAAAAAAATGAATTTTCCAGTGCGGCGAGTCGTACAATGCTACAGGAATACGAGGTCTACTATAAGAATGACAAGAAACAGCAAATAAAAGACTTGATCAAATTTAACGTACTAATAACAACGTTTGAAATCATTATAACCGACTTTAATGAACTGAAAGGTTATAACTGGAGACTATGCGTGATTGACGAAGCGCATAGATTGAAAAATCGTAATTGTAAATTACTCGAAGGTTTGAGACAATTGAATTTAGAACACAGGGTACTTCTTTCCGGTACACCATTACAAAATAATGTCAATGAACTGTTCTCGTTGCTTAATTTCTTAGAACCAATACAATTTGCAAGTAGTGAAGCATTCCTTAAAGAATTTGGAAATTTAAGTAGCGAAGTGGAAGTACAAAAATTACAACTTCTATTAAAACCAATGATGTTACGTCGATTAAAGGAGGACGTTGAAAAATCTCTTGCACCAAAGGAGGAAACTGTCGTTGAAGTTGAATTAACAAATATTCAAAAGAAATACTATCGCGGTATTTTGGAGAAGAATTTTTCATTTCTCGCCAAGGGCACAACGTCAGCGAATATTCCAAATTTAATGAATACAATGATGGAATTAAGAAAGTGTTGTATACATCCATTTTTGCTTAATGGTGCCGAGGATCAAATTCAATTGGATTATAAACATGAGAAGGAGGATAATGAGGCTTATTATCAAGCTCTAGTGAATAGTTCTGGAAAAATGGTGCTTATCGATAAATTATTACCGAAACTGAAGGCCAGTGGTCATAGAGTTTTGATTTTCAGTCAAATGGTTAAGTGTCTGGATCTCCTGGAGGATTATCTTGTCTATAAAAAGTAGGTTTTTTCTTGAAAAAATGTGTTTTTTTCTAGTAAAGGAAAATTTATATTAATTTTATTAATATTTTTACTTGTGATGGGAAAATTTCTGAAATTAAAATATTATTTTCACGTTAGATATCCTTATGAGAGGATTGATGGACGAATTCGTGGAAACTTGAGACAAGCTGCGATTGATCGATACAGTAAACCAGATTCTGATCGTTTTGTCTTTTTGCTTTGCACGAAAGCAGGAGGTCTGGGAATTAATCTCACGGCAGCTGATACTGTGATTATTTACGACAGCGACTGGAATCCTCAAAATGATTTACAGGTACGTTAAACAAATTGAAATCATTTAATAATTTCCCAAGTAAATTATAACTATTTTGATATAACATTTATTTATATATTTACAAAAATAACTAGTGAAACGTTGATAAAAATTTATTTTGGAATATTTCTTTTAAGATAAATAATTTTCGAAATTAATAATCGAAGTTTTTTAAAAATGAAATTTTGAAGAATTTTAATTTTAAAAAAATGATGAAAATCAATTAATTCTTTATCATTTTTATCAGATATATTCAAATAAAAATTTGAAAATGAAAGCTTTAATGAAAATGAATTGCAAAAATTTATTCATTATAATATTTTTTTTATTAAAATTCGGAAAAAGAATCATTTTTAGAAATTGGAACTAATGATTTTTTGACAAAGTGATTAGTTTCTTAAATTGTTTCTCAATATTGTTAAATAGTTTCAAAAATTAAAATTTTCTTTATAATTTTAAAAGAAAACACTCTTTTTTTTAGAAAAACGATATAATTTTTGTAACTTTTATAAAAGCGAATTTGATGGAATTTAATTTTAGCATAGAAGTTTGTTAAAATTAAAAAAGCAACAAATAATTGAACTATTTAGAGAATTTATTAAAATTTTATTGAAAGTAATTGAATTATTTCAAGGAATTTCGTTACAAATTTTTTAAATATTTTAGTTCTTTCAGAATATTAAAAAAATTAAGTTTATACAAAGAATTTTGTTATAATAATTGAAAATAATTGAATTTTCAAAGCGAATGTTATCAAAATCTTCTTTAAATAATTGAATTCCTCTGAAGAATTTTATTATTCATGAAAATAATTGAATTCTAAAAAGGACTATTTATCAAATTTTTTTTAAATAATTGAATTCTTACGAAAATTTTTTAAATAAATAATTGGATTTCTGCGAAGAATTAATTCTATATTTAAAAATTAATGAAGTCTTGTAATTTGTAATTAAAACTCTTCAAAAACATGATTATTAAAAAAAAATTTTTATTTATACTGAATTATTAATTTTGTAAAAAAATTTACTAAAGTTCAATCTTATTTTAAAGTTTTTCTAAAACACAAAATTTAAAAATCTATTTTCTTAAGAAAAATATTTTAAAATATCTTTATTAAACTAATTTTACGAATTTTTTTTCTTATTACTTTTAGTGAGAATAAATTTTGAATTTTTTCGTTTCGTTTTTAAAAGCAGCCATAAAGAATTTCAGTTACAATTATAAAATTTTGAATTCTTATGTTTAAATACGTCAAGTTTCGAAGATTTTTTGGAAAATTATAATTTTATAGAAGTTAAATTTTTCTAGAAAATAATTAAATTTTGAAAGAAATACTACAGTCGTAATTTTTTGAAAATAATTGATTTTTCTAATAATTGCAATTGTCATTTGGAAATCATTGAATTCCAAAAGATTTGAAATTAAAATATAGAAAATTTTAATTCCTATGGAAGAAAAAAAATCAAATATTTTGTATATTTCCCTAATTAAATAATTATTTCAGAAAATAAGTCAATTTTTGGAAATAATTTAATGTAGAAATCGTGGAAGTAGAAAAGTAAATTTTCATGACAGGATCGAGTAAAATAAATTCTTATTTATGTTTTTTTCTCTCTTTTAATTTACAGGCACAAGCTCGTTGTCATCGAATCGGTCAACAAAAAATGGTCAAGGTTTATCGTCTACTCTGTCGAAATACCTATGAACGAGAAATGTTTGACAAGGCTTCGTTGAAACTTGGATTGGACAAGGCTATTCTTCAATCAATGAATACAACGCAAGGTGGTAAGGATCCCAATAATAAGCAATTAACGAAAAAAGAAATTGAGGATCTATTGAAGAAGGGAGCCTATGGAGCAATTATGGACGACGATAATGCAGGCGATAAATTCTGCGAGGAAGATATTGACATTATCTTAGAGAGACGAACGCAAGTTATTACAATTGAAGCGGAGAAGGGTTCAACATTTTCAAAAGCAAGTTTCGCCTGCTCGTCAAATAGGTCCGACATTAATGTTGATGATCCCGATTTTTGGAAGAAATGGGCCAAGAAAGCTGAAATTGACACAACCGAAAAGAAGGAGGAGGATGAACTTGTTATTTCTGAGCCAAGACGTAGAACGCAAATTAAACGTTATGGTCACGATGAGTCCGTTGTCGATATGTCCGAACTTGACAGTTCGGAGGATAACAGCGATGATGAATTAGGCGGCGGCTTAACTGGCAGAGGTACGTTCCACGCAGTTTTTTTTCATCCTTGTTTTCTAATGTAGAAAATTTGAAACCATATTTTATTTGAAATTGCACTTTCTCTGAAATTTTCTATTGTTCTTTTATTCAAAATTCGATGTTTTTTAAAATATAGGAAAGAAACGAAGAGATAAGTTCAAGAGCAAGAGTCGCAAATTCTATGACGAGTACGTGCCACGTGAAGGCGAAGTGGTCTACGGAAGTTGGGCCCGAAGTGAATGCTTCAAAGTTGAACGGGGCCTTTTGACATTTGGCTGGGGACGATGGGACGAAATTTTACAACACAGTCAATTCCGCCGCGGCTGGCGCGATATTGACGTTGAGGATTGCGCCCGTGTTATTCTTCTCTATTGCTTGCGTTACTATCGTGGCGATGAAAAAATTCGCAGCTTCATTTGGGATCTGATCACTCCAATTGAGAATGGCGAGAAAATAAAGACAATGCCTGCCAATTCACCGGGAAGAAATAGTCGACAAAAGAAGAAGTCTCGTGTTCGCGAGGGACGCGAAACACGTGGAGCAATTGTCAACGGTGGACCAACTGATCCAAATCATTGGAGTAATGCCGAGAAATACGACGGTGACATCTTTCTCGAGAGCAATTACAAAAAGCACCTGAGTCGACACGCTAATAAGTGAGTTATTTTTTTTTTAAAAGGAAACAACAAATTTTTATATTTTTTTTTCTCTTTTCATAATTTAAAATATTATATTTTCTATATAATAATCGACATAATATGTCCCCACGTGAAGTTAGTGTTTTTTGACTCCCATATTTTGTTTTATTGCTATCGAATTTTTTGTCAAAAGTTTGACAGTTAATTTGTTAAATAATAAAATACGTAGAGTCAGAAAAGTTAACACCAATTTCAAAAACTCAATATAGAGGTTCAGTTACAATTTTTAAACAATTATTATTCTATGAATTATTTATTTTTGTATTTAAGTAACTGAATTCGGATAAGAATTGATATTAAAAACAAATTTTAGAACATACTTCAAAGTGATAAATTAGAATTCTTCAGAAATAACTAAATTTCAAAAAGTTTTGAAACTTTAATCTTTAAAATTCTAATTGCTGTAAAAATGTCACAATATTTAAAAATAAAAAATTATTAATAATTTGTTAGCCTTCTTAAAAATTAAGAGTCTAGAATAATATTATTCAAAAATTCTAAAGAAAATAATTAAATTTTGAAAGACTTGCCGTTCAAAGTTTCATACAAATTTTTTCCAAAGGTTCCAATTTATAAACAATTAAAGAATAATAAGTATTTAAATATATTTATTTTACAAAAATGATTGTAATTTGAAAGATTTAATTAAAAATTCTGAAAAATTTGGTTTTTGAAAAATAGTAGTAATTAAAATTTTTTGAAGATTTACTTAAATTCCAGAAAATCATTTTAAAAAATTGAAACAATTGAAAATTTTGTAAAATTTTATATTTTGAAGAATTTGATTTTTCCATCTTTAAAAATATTCTATAAATTATAATTGTATTTTTGAAAATACATTATTTAATGAATTTACAAAAATTATTCTATTTAAATAAAAAAAAATTCAATTCTCGTCGTTGAATTCTGATAGGAATTAATTTGAGAAAAATTTTAATTAAAATTTTAGAAAATAATTGAATATTTAAAGCGTCATAAGAGGAATTTTAGGAATTAATTAAATTTTAAAAGGTTTTTAAATTAAATTCCTTGGAAGTTTAAGAAAAGCAATTAAGTATAAAAATATTGACATTTTTTTAAAATAATTTTTTATTTTTAAAAATTATTAATTTCATTATTTTTCTTTAAAAATCCTTAAAGTTTTAAATAATTAAATTTGCAAATTCTAAAAAAATAATTGAATTTTGGAAAAAGTTCATTTATTTAATCAAAAATATCTTACATTAAAAAGTAATTGGTTTAGATAAGAGATTTAGTTACAAATTTTAGAAAATAATTTAATTTAAAACTTGAAATTAATTTTAGAGAAGTTACAGTACAAATTCTTATAATATAAATTGTTTCAGATTGAAATTTTGGAAAATTTGTTTTTTATTTAATTTTAAATAATTGAAAATTTCGAAGAAGGTAGCTTTTGAAAACTTTTATTTAATGTTTTTGAAATTAATTAAATTTTTCACTTTGAAATTTAAATTAATTTTCTCATTAAATGGTACGAAGAAGTTTCTTTTTGAGAACATTTTTTAATTAAAAAGAAAATCTTAAATTCTGCGAAAAAATAATAATAATAATGCTTAATTATTTGGTAAACAAAATTTGAATTAAATTTTTTAAAACGTTTTGTTGTTTTATTTTTCTTTCGTGATAACGTCAAATGTAAAAATTAAATCTCAAATAGAAATAATTTTCAAAAGTTTTTCAATTAAAAATCTTAAAATACTCAATTTTTTCAGTTTAATTTCATGAAATTTTTAATTATTTTAAAACTGTTCAATTAACCGTTTTTGAATATTTAGGTATATTAAAAAAATAAAAATCAAATTTAAAAACAAAAATTTAAAAAATTTAAATCTTAAAATAAGATTACTTTCCAATATTTTAAGAAAATTCTTTAAAAAACTTAATTATTTTAATTTAATTTTATGGAATTCTAATTCTTTATAAATTTTAAATTAAATGTTTTTAAAAATTTGATTATCTTGAAAATAATGGAATGGAAATTTAAAAAAAAATAATTTTTCTCAATTAAAGTCTTAAAAATACTGTTACTGTTAGAAATATCTTGGCAATTTCTATACGAGTTGTTAAAATAATTAAATTTAAAGAAAAACTGTTAAAGAAATGGTATTTTTGTAAATATGAAGAATTTTCATTAAATTTGAAAAATCAAATTTTTTGAGAAGTACGAAATATATGAAGAATAGGAATATGAATAAATACGAAATATAGGAAAAATATAAATATGAAAAAAATACGAAATAATTATGAAATATTGTAAACATTAAAAAAAATTTTCCATTACAGAGTTTTATTACGAGTAAGAATGCTGTATTACATCAAGCACGAAATAATCGGCGATCTAGTGCAACACATTTCTGACGGCGTTCACGTAAGGTCAGTATAGCTTCACAAAAAAAAACCGCTTTTATTTCTTTTCAAATTTAATAATTTGTTTATTTCTCACAAACAAAACAAAAGAAAATGAAAAAAAAATTATTAATATTCACGCACTTACATACGTGCTTTCGCAGCTTCTAGTTGCATGTGCAATGTATTTGTTTATCCTGGGACATGTACATGGAATGCTCATAGAGCTGCCCTTTCTTGTAGCTATATACGTAAATGATATTTCTCACATCCCCTGTGCTACTAATATTTTATAAATAAAAAAGATCAAATTCCATTCACTCTCACATATTATGCAAATATTAATGAGCAAAATACTTGATGAACGGCCTGAACGGGAATAAATCGTGTCACATCACAAAAAAAACTGGTAAGAGTCGAAACAAAAAGCAGTGCACTGTGTTTAGAGGGCAGAATTCATCTGACCGAGAAACTTATAAAAAAAAATAACAATATTTGACTCTAATTGCAATTTTTATTTTTTATTTCTATTCAAAAGAAAATTAGTATTCTCGTTTTTGGCTGAAATTATTTTTTTCTTTTTGATGTTTTTTTTTCTTCCTTCTCGAGTTCGAAGTAGTTAAAGGGATTCAATCTATTATATTTCGACTTGAGTCGTTTCTGATTAATTTTAAAAAATTATGATATTCCGCAAAATTTGTTATCAATTATCACGAAATGAAAGGAATAAATTAAATAAATAAATTCTTATACAAATCTTAGCAAAAATTTCTGGAAAAATACAAATATCTATAAATAATAATTTAATTCATTCCAAGAATTTTATTGCACTTTTTTAAAATAATTGAATTATTGTGAAAAATTATATTAAATTATTAAAGTTAAACTTTTGCGAAATATTTTATTTAAAATTTTTTTAAATTCTTGTATTCTTTTGAGAAAATTTATTAAAATTGTTTTGAAAATAATTTATTTTCTAACAAAAATTTGATTACTTTTGAAAATAATTGAATTCCATTTCAGAAATTTTTAAATTGTGTTGAAAGTAATTAAATTCTTACGAAGAATTTCAATGTTTATTACAATTGAATTATTAGGAAAATATTATTATTTGAATTGAATACTTGAAAAACAAATAATTTATTATAATTGAATTTTTGCGGTAGTTTTATTTAAAAACTTTTTAAAAATATTTGGATTCTTTTGAGAAATTTTAGTAAAATTAGTTTAAAAATAATTGAATAATTTAACTAAATTTGATTACTTACGAAAATAATTGAATTCTTTTGAATAGTTTAGTAAAATTTGTCGACGATGGCAATTGAACTTTTGCGTTGAATAACTTATACACTTTAACTCAACATATATTTTACAATAAATATGTAAAAGTTTGTCATAAAATTCTTTTCATTTCCTGATTTTGTCAACATTTTGAGAATAATTTTTTGTTAAATATCATTTAATTTTCAAAAATCAATCGGCGACTACTTTAGGCGATATATTTAATCGATTGACTCGAAAATAAGATCTGAAATTTTCTCTAAAGTAAAAAAAAGAACTTGTCAAAATTGAAGAATTTATTTGAGTTATTATGAACTCTTGATTGGCATATTTAACGATTGGAAAATTGTAAATGAAAACCGCCTCACAGTGCGTTGCGGATGAATACTCCACAATTGGCAGACCGACCAGCGAAATGGTGGGATTCAACGGCAGACAAGTCCTTAATCGTAGGATGCTACAAGCACGGCTATGAGAATTACGACCAGATGAGGGCCGATCCTACGCTTTCTTTCATTTCAAGCTGTCCTCTCCCTTCCCCGACACAGATACAGACCACTCAAAATAAGTAAGTACAATTTCTTCTCTTTGCCACAATTTTTTTTTCTGTTCATGTTTTATTATTTATATGCTCTTGTCCCTTGATCTCAACACTAATTGCATGTTTATATTTATAACCGCTATGTATTTTTCTTGATACACAGTTTGAGGGGAGAATTTTTTTTTTAGCAAAAAAGAAAAAAAAATTGTCCACTCGACGTAGAATCAGTAAAAATCAAAATGCTTTGCATCAATGTTTACACTATTCACACTTGCTCTAATTTTGCTTTTTTTTTAATTATTAAGGATTTAGGCTTAGACGAAATCTGTTGATTATCGAATTCCTTTATTAAAAAAAAAAATGTTCAGTGATTCAGGTAAAAATTGTTCTTTTTTGATTAATAAATTATTTTATTAAAATAATAAATTTTTACAATTACAGGATTGTCACAGGTCAGAGAAATCAGAGAATTCAGGAAAAAGTCGGGAAATTTTATCAAAAGTACTAAAAAAAAGTATAAAACTTTTAGAATTCGTTGGAAAAATCAAGAAATTAAATTATTTCTGAAATTATAAATTTATTCTTAATAATTGAATCGAAAAACCGTCATAAATTAATTACTTAAATATATTATTTAACGAATAATTTTACTTAAAAATTTCAAAAATAATTTAATTTCAGAAAAGTTGCATTCAACAATTTTTACAAATAAAAAATTCAAGAGGTCTCAGATTTAAATTTTGGGTTAGTTAGTTCATGAAAACATTTTATTGGAAATTGGTTAAAATTAGTTGAATTTTAAAATAGACATTATTATTTATTAACTTATTCGGAAAACAAAATTGAAAAATTAATTTTTATTCTTTTCAATAATTTAAGTCACAAAATTTTTTAAAAATATTTGGATTTAAAAACGAATTCTTAAAAATAATCAATTTCAAATCTTGAAAATAATTTTTAAGAAATTACAGAAAGAATTCATATAATACAAATTATTTAAATTTTTAATTAATTAGAAAGAAAATCTTAAATTC
Source organism: Leptopilina myrica (nomen nudum) (assembly GCA_032872475.1). NCBI lineage: Eukaryota > Metazoa > Arthropoda > Insecta > Hymenoptera > Figitidae > Leptopilina > Leptopilina myrica (nomen nudum). The sequence goes on along the minus strand of CM065467.1, from coordinate 5,198,772 downwards.
TATAGAAAAATAATAATGAAATATTTGTGTAATGAAAAATTGAAATTTAATTTTTCAGAACGTCTAGTTTTATATTTATTTCCTTATAACTTTAAATTGAAAAACTAAATCGCAAATACAAATTATTTTCAAAAGTTTTTCAATTGAAAATCTTAAAAAACTTAATTTTTTCAGTTTAAATTCATGAAATTTCAATTATTTAAAAACAATTTAATTAATCATTTTCAAATATTTAATTATGTTAAGACAACAACATTCAAATTTAAAAAAAGCAAATTTGTTAAATTAAAGTCTTAAAATACTCATTACTTCCAAATATTTTAGTCAAATTATTTTAAAAATTCAATTATTTTTAGTTTTATTTTATGAATTCCAATTATTCAAAAAATTTTATTTAAATATTTTTAAAAATTTGATTATCTTAAGTAATAAAATTAGAATTAAAAAAAACTAATTTTCTCAATTAAAGCCTTGAAAAACTCGCTTACTTTCAAAAGTTTAAATAAAATTCTTTAAAAAATTCAATGATTCTTAGTGCAATTTTATGAACTTTTGATTATTTAAAACCTTTTCAATTAATCATTTTCAAATATTTTATTATGTTAAAAAAATAAAATTCAAATTTAAAATGGCTAATTCTTTCATGATGTAAAATAAAATTCGTCGAAATTGTTGATATTTAGAACGATTTCAATTTTTATTCTTTGTACATTAAATACAAAATTTTAAATCTTACTCTTTAGAAATGAACTTATATTCTAGATTCATTTTCCATTTCTTCAGTTTCCAGCAACCTTTCAAAATATTAAAATTTAATTCTTCTTAAATTCTTAAATTCTTTCCTTTTCGTTGATTTAAAAAATTTTGTAAAATTACCAAAAATTGTAATAAGAAAAACTTTAAATTATTGCTATGTATGATAATTAATTAACTTTACGGAATATGTAATTTAATCTGTTTGAAATAATTTAATTTTTAAGAATCATAATAAAATTATTGCTTATAAATTATTTAACGAATAATTTTACTGAAAATTTTCAAAAATAATCGAATTTTAAAAGTTTCGGTTAAAATTTTTGTAAATAATCGTATTTCAACAAATTTTAAATTAAAATTTTAGATTTTTTAAATTAAAATTTTAAATAATGATTTTCAAAAATCATTTTTTTTTCTAAAAAGTTAGTTTTTGAAAGTTTTTTCTTTGAATTTTTTAGAAATTAGTTGAATTTAAATTTATGTAATTGAAAAATTAATTTTTTTCCTTTATTAATATTAAATTCACTAAGAATTTTCTCAAAAATTGGCAAAAATAGTTGATTTAGAGAAGAGTTTTAATTGAAAATGTAAAAAGTAATTGAATTTATAGGATCTCTAAAAACTCCTAATAATAGATTTCGTTGTCAACTTTAATGATTTTTTTAATTAATTATTTTTGAGTGAATCAGAATATTTTTTAAGGTTTTTTCGTATTTAAATATTTTCAGATTGAATCAGAATATTTTTAGGTTATTTTTCGTATGCCATTATTTTTAGAGTGAATCAGAATATTTTTAAAGATTGTTTCGTATTTAATTATCTGAAAATCAGAGGCAAAGTCAGACATAAAGAAAATAAATTTTTGTGGCAATCCTGTATTACAAATTTTTACAATAAATTATAAATTTCTACTACTTGCAAATTTTATAGAAATTTGAATTTAACATCAATTTTCAAATAACTTATTAGTCATAATAATAAATATCTTTTCGTAGAAGAGAAAAAAATTGTACAAAAAGAAAAGTTTTTATTAAAGAGTTCTTTATCATCGGGAATACGTAAATAGAAATAAATTTCTGGAGTTAAAGAAAACGTATTTTTTTTTAAATCAGGGAGGAAAGCAGTTTAGAAACCGAGATCGAAGAAGGTGAGTCGTCTGGTATAATGAAGGAGTGCAAGGATTTGGATAAATTCGGAAGAGTCACTCCGGCAGATTCGCCAGCGATTTCCAGCAAAGCTGACACTCCAGTTCCGGAAGCTGGAAGCAGTCACGACGGCAATGAGCCAATTATAGAGGATGAAAAAAATTGGCCCTCAGTCGTCGATCTCAATACTCGTTTACGTCGAGTTATCACCTCTTATCAACGAAATGTCAAGAAAGAGGACGTGAATAAAACCTTCCCCAAGGGGAAAGTCGGCGAGGGTGAGACGAGTAATCATCAGGGTACAATGATTGAACCTCCTTTAAATATGCAAGGGTGGGATTTACAGCAGCTTGCCATGTATTTATTGGTTAGTATTATTCATTTTTTTCGCTATTTTTAAAATACTGACAAATTAAATAATTTTAAGTTGGAAAAACCGACGAGTTATGTGTTAAATTAAGAAAACAAAATATTGAATTAAAACCTGGGACAAAAATAAAGAAACTCGAATTCTATTTTTAATTTTAATTCGAAATTAAAATCAAAACGAGAATTTCTCTTTTGTATTATTAATTTTTTGGTACTTTTTCAATAACTGACAAATCAATTAATGTTGAATTGAAAAAGGAAAAAATTAAGTATTAAATCCCGAGGCAAAATTAAGAAACTTGAATTCTAATTCTAATTTTAATTAGAAATTAAAATTAAACGAGAGTTCTTATTTTCTATTATCAATTTTTTGCTACTTTGTAAATAACTACCAAATTAAATGTTAAATTAAGAAAATGACAAATTAAATATTATAAATTATAAAAGGGAAAAATTAAATATCAAATCTGGGGACTAAATAAAGAAATTCGAATTCTAATTTTAATTCGAAATTAAAATAAAAACAATAAATTTTATTAAGTATGATTAATAATTTGGTAATTTAAAAAAATAACTGACAAATTAAATGTTAAATTAAAAAAATGACAAATTAAATATTATATTGAAAAAGAAATAAGAAAATATCAACGAGAACTTTTATTTTATATTGTTAATTTCTTTCGTACCTAAAATAATTGTCAAATTAAATAATAAATTGTGGAACAAAAGAAAGAAATTCTAATTCCAAATTAAAATATGTAAAGTGAAGAATTTTCAAAAACATGAATTTTGTGGATCAAAATAATTATTTGGTATTTTCCCCGTAGAAAATGGAGAGGAGGGAAAAAATGGAAGCTATGGTAAAGGAAAGAGAACGAACGCGTATCGAGGAACAAAAAGCCAAATGGACTCGTCGCGAGGAAAGTGAATTTTTACGTGTAATTTCTACCTATGGTGTCAATTATGATAGGAAAAAGGCTCAATACGATTGGACAAAATTCAAAAGTATCGCTCGATTTGACAAAAAGACAGACAACGATCTCACGGACTATTACATGTCCTTTAGAGCGATGTGCAAAAAGGTTTGCAGTTCAAAGGCCAATGAGGAAGAAGGTACGTTTGGAACCATTCTCAAAAAAAAATTCTTAATTTCTATTTCATTTAATTAAAAGGCTTCGTACTAATCTTCTAAAACCTACTTTTTACTACTTTTTTCACTATTTACTACTATTTGGATTATTTTTCTTTAGCTCTGTAAAATTAAAAACTACTTTTTTCTATTTTTGAGAATTTGCATTACTTTAATTCGCTAATAGTTGGAAGGAAAAAATTTATTCTTATAAACTTAATTAAAATTCTTAGGAAAAAATCAAAATATTTCAAAATGAAATTCTATCTAACGATTGAATTATTTTCAAAAATTTTTCGAATTTCAATTATTTCTTAAACATTTTTCAAAATTCAATTTTTCTGAATATCTAATATTCTAATGATTTATTTGAATTTAATAACTATTTTCAATACATTTTTAAATAAATTTCTTGAAAGAATTTAATTATTTTTAAATATTCTAATGAAGTTCGCCGTAAAAATTAAATTATTTCTATAAATAATAAAATTTTTCGTAATGATTCAATTTTCTTTAATAATTTAAATAAATTTCTTTGCAAGAATCCTATTATTTTTATAATTAATAAAACTCATCGCAAGTAAGTTTAAGTATATGAAATAAAATTAAATTGTATTTTTTTAAAAGAGTTCATTTATTTTTGAAAATGTTATTAAAATTCTTCCATAGAATTAAATTATTTTTAGAAATTTTAAAGAAATTCGTCTCAGAAATTGAATTATTTTCATCAGTTACAAAATTGTTCGGAAAAATTCAACTATTTTCAATACAATTGGAATGAAATTTCTTGATAAAAATTAATTGTTTTCTTTAAAATAATTGGATTTGTAATTTTTCAAATTTTATTATTTTCATAAATAATAAAAATTGTCGAGAGAATTAAATTAGTTTTAAGACAATTTTCATAAAATTTCTTAAAAGAATTCAATTCTTTCAAAAAATTTGATAACATTTCTTTATTAGAATTTAATTATTTTCAATACGTTTTTAATATCACAATTTTTAGTTAATTTTGTTAATTTTTTATTTTTACCTATAAAAAGAATTTTGTCAGAGAAAGTAATTTTATTGTAAGGGAAATGTCAGGTAAATTGATAAAGTGAAACTTGAGATCACCCTGATTGTTGTAAGTCTGAAATAATATTTATATTTTTATTAAAAAATTCCAACAACTAAATGATTGAATTTTGGAGGATTTACAGATTTAATTATTAGAAATAGTTACTTCTTACACTACTTTCTTTCAATCTTAACGCTACTTTTTGCTACTATTTTAAAATTAATTATCGCGTGCGAAGCCTGACTTTAGAGAGAAAGAAAGAATTTATCTTCTTATCTTTACAGATCCAACAGAAATGTCAGTGGAGCATTTAAGTCCCATTAAGGCACGACAAATACTCGATCGAGTTGATCTCCTGAGCAAAATTCGCGAAGACATTCTCTCTCATCCGCATCTTGAGGAACGACTTTTGCTCTGTCAACCATCGGCAGATACGCCCGAATGGTGGCAAGCGGGTAAACACGACAAGGAACTTCTTCTTGGTGCAGCAAAGCACGGCTTGGGTCGAACTGATATAACAATCTTGAACGATCCCGATTTTTCGTTTCACAAAATTCTCGGCAAAAGTATTTATAACAGCGTTCAAGTGGCGAAAAACATTGAGAAAGCCGAGAAGGCAATCAAATTAGAAAATAGAGACGATATTCTAAAATTCGATAAAGACGAAATTTTAGTTAAATTAGAAAAAGGTGAAGGCACTTTGAAAATTGAAAAAGTTGGAATCAAGAAGGACAAAGACACACAGGCGAGTGAGAAGAAAGTCGAAGTCTTGGGCAACGACAAGGGACAAGTCGAAATGACTCTCGTTAAATCGGAGTCCTTCGCCGAAAGTAAATTGGAAAATATCGCTGCTAATAATGGTCTCACAATCACAACTGTTAAGGCAAAATCACCTGAAAAGGAAATTCCGATCTCGAAAATGGAAACCGACGCCGAGAAATCAGAACCAAAAGAGGAGGAAGAGAAAGAAAAGGAGGAGAAAGCTTCTGACGAAAAAGAACTGACGATGGAAACCGACAAAGAAGAACAGGAAAATGAGAAAAAATCGAAAAACGAGGAAGAAAATACCGAAAAAGTACCTTCTGAAGAATCCGAAAAATTGGTGGAAACTAAGGACGAGAAGAGCGAAGAGAAATCGATTTCCGAGAAAGAAGACAAAGCCGAAACAAAAGATGTTGAGGAGAAGAAGGAAATTGAGAAAGAAGGGGAAAAATCCCCTGAAATTGAAATGGAAATCTCCAAAGAAGACACGGAGAAAGAAAAAGAGAACGAGAAAGAAAAGGAGAAAGAGAAAGAAAACGAGAACGATAAAGACAATGAAAAAGAGAAAGAAATTGAGAATGAGAAAGAAGGGGAAAAAGAGAAAGGAATAGAAAAAGACCAAGGGGAAAACAGTGGAGAGGAAAAGGTGAAGATCGAAAACTCTGAAGAAGCACCAAAAGAAGTAAAAGTCGAAGAAACGAAACCAGAAGAAACTGTCAAAGAAGAGGAAGTAAAAGTACAAGAACAGAAGGAAGTCGACAAAGCACCAATCGCAAAAGTCGAAGACAAATGCAGCGTTCAAGCTGCCGAATTGAAAGCAATGTTCCCCGATCTCGAAGTAATTCAACCCCTCTCGAGATTGACGCAAGTCGATACATTTGTCCTTCGCGATAAGGCAATTGACTACAATGAACCGACCGTTGCTCAACTACTCGCTCACAGTTATCAGTCGTCAATAAAATGGCCCAAGGAGCACGCAATCGAGGCGCGTTTACGTCACATTGTTCACGCCGTCGAGCAAAAAGAATGGCCCGTCACCGTCAATTTCACAGCCGGCGATGAAACCGAAACTCCCAACGAAAAAGATAATTCCGAAGTGATCACAATAACGACCGATCATGGCATTTCGAGATCTCTGGCCGCCGTTAATAATATTGCAGCGGCAGCAGCAGCCGCTAAGAAGCGCAAGCGACATATTGCCATCGACGTGGAAACGGAACGAGCCAAGTTGCATGCACTTTTGAATAGCAGTCATATGACGACACAACCGCCGGTTCCATTGACGAAGCCGCCAATTCTCTCTGGCAATGCAAATTGGGAGGCGAACGAGGAGTCACAGTCGGAGGAATCGAGACGTTCGACTCCCGTACAACCGCCACCGGCTCATCAGCAGACGAGAACGCCGGCTATTCCGTTTGACTTGAAGTACACTCTCCAGGGGAAGACTACTGTCATTCCCGGTACTTCGAGTACATTGACACCTATTGATCTATCAGCAGGGTAAGTTATTTTCCAAATAAATTAAATTCTAAATGTATAAATTTGTAACGACAGAAAACTAAATTAATGCAATGAGTTCAGTTTCGTGTCGGCTCGAAACTACTCTATAAATCTGAATTAGTTGAAAATAACTAATTACTAGTAAAATCGTGGCTGACTTTGCTTCAGCAATTTGTAAAAAATAACTAATTATTAGTTGTTAATTACTTATTATAAGTAAATAAATAACTAAAAAATAGTCAAATTTCACTAATTGAATTAGTTACTACAAATTTCAGTCATTTTCACATAACCTAAAAGTGAATTTAACTAATAATTAGTCATTATTAACTATTTCATTAGTAAAATATTACGATTTGAATCAGTGATTGACTTTTTGCTATCAAATTAGTTATGTTTAACTAATTCCAATTTAGATAGTAAATTAACAAACTGAGCTTAGTTTCGTAATGGCTCAAAAATAAATTTAAAACAACTAATTTAGTTTCCTGTCGATTCGAAACTAAAGGAAAAAAACTAAATTTAAAAATGATAAAATTCTGTATAAGAATACAATTCACTTATTTTCAAAACAATTTTAATTAGATTCTTTTAAACAATTGAATTACTTTTAATACAATTCGAATTATTTTTTTAAAAACAATTCAATTGTTTTAGAGAATTTAATTAAAATTAGTAAAATTTACGCCCGGTACGTGATATTAAATTTATTATAATGCAAAGTACAAAATTTATTTTCAAATTCTTATTTTTTGATCAATTCGTAATCAAAATTTGAAAAAATTCACTTAGTAAATAAATATTTAATTATTATTTTTTATATTTTCAAAAAAATTTTTAATAACTCTTCGCAAAAATTGAATTAGTTACATGAATAATAACATTATTCAGAAGAATTCAATTATTTTCATAAATATTCCAACTCTTCACAAAAATTAAATTATTTTCAATACAATTTCAATAAAATTTCACGAAAAAAATCAATTATTTTCTGAAATTTGAATAAATTTATTGAAACAATTTGAATATAAAAATAAAAATATTCTTTGCTAGAATTCATTTATCTTCATAAGTAATAAAATTCTTCACAGGAATTAAATTATTTTTAACACAATTTAAATAGAATTTCTCGAAAGAATTAAATTTTTTTAAGAACATTTAATTAAATTCGTCGATAAAATTCAGTTACTGTTCAATATTTTGTTTAAATTCTTTATAAGAATTTAATTTAATTATTTTCAAAGAATATAAAAATATTTTATTTATTTTAATATTTTTTGTTTTAGTTTTCTAAGTTGATTGAAATCTAAATTGACAAACAGAATTTCGTTTCTGAGTTGATACTAAATTAACAAACTGAGTTCATTTTCTTATTGACCTGAAACTAAATTAATTAACAAAATTAATTTAGTTTCTTGTCGACTCGAAACTAAAATAAATTAAATATTAAACTAAAATAATTACGCTTACAAATTATTATAAGAAAATTAATTTTTATTACTTTCAACGTGGTTAATGGTATTAAAAAAAACCTGGAATTTATTTATTTCCATGTTTTATTGAAGGAGAAATTAAAAAAAGTTATATTCTGAAAATTAAAATCAGTTTTGTTCTAATAAGTTCAAATTTATACTAATTCAAATTTATTTAGATTGTAATTTATTATTTACTTATTCAGAGAATATTCGTTTTGCAGAAATAATTAGATTTTTTAAAAAAGATATTTCGAAAAATGTTATTAAAAACCATTAAAAATAATTAAATTCTTACAAGAAATTTAATTAAAATTGTACAAAAAATAATTGAATTCTTCTGAAGAGTTTTATAAAAATAATTTATGTATTATTATTTATTATTAATTAAAAAACTGTTAAAATGGTTTATAATAATTTATTTGTTATGAAAATAATTGAATTATTTATTATTAATTAAAAAAAATGTTAAAAATAGTTTATAATAATTCATTTGTTATGAAAATAATTAAATTACTTCGAAGAATTTTATTAAAATTTTTATAAAAATTGAATTCTTTCACAACATTTTTTTAAAGATACCTACAAATTCAGTTGTTTCAATTAAAATCTAAATTCTTTCAAGGACTTCAATTAATATACTGAATTGTTTTAAAGATTTAAAAAATTTTTCTGATTTGTTTCAAAAAAGATTATAAAAGTGTTTTAAAATCATTAAATTCTTTAAAGCAATTTAATAAAAAATGTATTGAAAATAATCAAATTCTAATGAAGAAATTTTATCCACATTTTTAATGTGAATTAAGAATTGAATTCATTTAAGAAATTTGATTAAACATTAATTTATTTACGAAAATAACATAAGATCGTTAAGATTAAAAATTCAATTGTTTCCAAGAAAATTTAAATTGATTTGAGAAAAAGAGATAAAATTTTACTAAAAAAATTTAATTCATCGAAAAGTTTCTATAAAAATTGTTGTAAATAAAATAATAATTGAATTTCACCAAGAAAAATTTGTTGATATTGTATTAAAAATAATTGAATTTCTTCTAAAAATTGTATTATTTCTGATAATAATTGAATTCTTCTAAAGAATTTTATTATTTATGAAAGTAATTGAATTTTTGTAATGAATTGGAATATTTATGTAAAAATTGAATTTTTGTGAAGAATTGTATTATTTATGGAAATAATTGAATTCTTTGGTAGAATTTTATCAATTATAAAAATAATTGAATTCTTGCGAATATTAATTTTCTTTTAAATAATTGAATTGTTTTAAGGAATTTTGTGAATATTTTAGAAAATAAATTATAATTAATTAGTAAGAGAATTTTTAAAAATTTCTAATCTAAATTTATTCAAAAATTGAAGTTTATATTTAAAAAGTTTGAAACTTGCGTCAGTAATAAACAATATAAACGTCACGTTTCGCTCGCAAAATTTTACTACTAGTAATAATAAATTTGCAATTTTTCATTTCTAATGTTTCCGAACATTTTAGATATCCTAAACCAGCCACGGAGCCAACTAAAGACATAATGAACGAAGTGCAAGATTTCTCGATGCCAAACAAGGTTAAACAAATCAGTAGCAACAAGGGAAAACTCGACAGTATGTTGGATAAATTGATGAAGAGAAAGAATTGCGTAAGTAGAATTTTTAGTTTTTCTTCTTCTTCTTCTTCTTTGATTTCGATTAAAAGTTTACAATTTTCCCAATTTTTAATAAATAAAATATTTCTAAATATTTGTAAACTTTGAAATTCATTAGCCGGCTGATGAGCCCGTCGTTGGAAAGGAAAAGAAACGACGAAAATTGGATGAAATCGTATTGGGATTAAGTGCGGCGAAGGAACAACAGAGTAGCCATTATCCGGAACATGGAAAGAAAAGCACAATAACGCCGAACGTCACTGTAACACCGACTTCGGCACCAATTGGTCTTCCCACTCCGCCAACGCCTCTATCGCAAAAACCATTTTCAATCACCGTCACATCGATTCCATCGTCGCGTGCATCTGGCTCATCGTCCAGTGTGCCGCCACCCTCTATACATTCGCACAAAGACAATTTCTCCGCTTTGTTCGCACAGGCGGAACAACAGAATCGTGAACTCGCCAAGAAACAGCATCAACATCAACAACAACAACAGCAACAACACGCCTATAATTCCGTGCATGCCTCACCATCGTCATCATCGTCGTCGAGCCATCGCAAGAATTACGAGGCAATGATTGCCGACATTCACAAAGTCGCCGAATATTCCTCGAAAGTTGGTTCCTATTCGCACGAGGCCAAAGTCAATAAATGGCTCGCCGAACAAACAGCAATGTCGGAGCAATTAAACGCCGAGTACCTGAATGCCCCTAGACGAAGGAGACCCCGTGTCGATCCTTCGGCGCTCAATTGGAAGAATTTAACCGGCGAGGAGAATGTCGCCGTCATCAATCGATTGACCGGCAAAAAGGTAATTGTCCATATTCTCCTGAAAACTCAATTTATTCAGTTTTTTGTTCCAACTCATTTTTGTACTGTTTAGAAAAAATTTTTTTTTCGGGATCAATTTTAAGTTTAGTTAATTTATTTCTACGCTTTGCACACGATATTCTAAATTCTAATTTTTTTCAAAAATCAATAATTTTCTAAAATTTAATTTAAAACACTCCGAAAACAGGAACATATTTAAAAATAATGTTTACAAATAGAAAAAACATTTCTTTAAAATATAAAATTATATCAATTGAATTTGTCAAAATTTCCAAATAACTGAAAATGTAAATGAAAATCATATTCAAAACTTGAATAATTTTTGTTAAATAAATATTTAAATAATTATTTATTTTTTCACAGCAATTGAAACATTTTTAATGATTACTATATAAAGTTCTTTCGGAATTTAATAATTTAATTGTTTAAATTTTTAATTAAAATTATTTAAAACTTTAAATAATAATTCGAATATTAAATAATTTCTCAAAATTCATAATTATAACACTTCTAATACTTAATTATTATCTGCAAAAGAAAAATTATTCAAATTCAAGCTTTTTAAAAAAATTGAATTACAGTGAAGAATTTTATTATTTATGAAGATATTGAATTCTAGCGTAAAACTTTATTAAAATTTTTGAAATGAGACTGAATTTTTGCATAGAATTATATTAAAATCCTTGAAAATAGTTTAATTTTTTAATGAATTCAATTAATATCCTATTGAAAATAATGTAATTCTTATAAATAATTTAAACAAAATTTTTAAAAGGATATTCTATAAATTTTATTAAAAAGAGTTTAATTTCTAATATTATATTACAATTTTTAAAAAATAATTTAATTTATCTTAAGTGTTTTATTATTTATGAAAATATTAGAATTTTTACACAGATTTTATTTATTTATTTTTGCGAAGAATTTTATTAAAATTACATTCCAAATTAATGTTCCGAAAATAAAATCAATCAGAAACTGTTTTGACCCCTTTTTTTATTTTTGTTCTCTTAAGAATTAATAGGTTTTAAAATCCACCCGAAATTTAGTAGAAAATATGTTTTTATATTCACAAAAAATTGCCTGATAAAAAAATAAAGTTTATTATTTTTGAAGCTTTTTTTAAAAACATTTTTAGTTAAAAATGCTAAAAAAATTAATATTATTCAATTTGTTTTTGATATAGAAACTCACTTATTTAGTTTTTAAACTAATTTTAAATCATTATTTTATCATAATTTTTTACATTTTATCTACCTATATTTTTTATTTTAATTAAAATTACGATAATAGTTAAAAAAATGAAAAAGTGTATTTCCATATAAAAAAAATTGAATAACAATGGTTTTTTTAAAAATAATTTTCAATCTAAAAATGTTTATGTTTAAAAAATATGTTTCAATGTAATGAAAACCATTTTTTTCGGCAATTTTTTTGTGAATACAAAAACTTACATTTGACAAAATTACAAATGGATTTTAAAATCTATCTATTTTTATGAAAAATATAACTTCAAAAGGGGTAAAAAATAAAAATTATAAAAATAATTTTATGGAAGATTTAAATCATTTTTTGATATAGTTAAAAATGTAGTCGAAAATTTTTCTTAAAATTTAAAATATTTGAAAATAATCAAATTTCTTCGATGAGTTACATTAAAATTTTGAAAAAAAACTGACCCAATGAAAGAAATTTTTCTTAAAAATTAATTGAAAATAATTGAATTCTCACGAAGAGTTTTTATAAATTTTTTTTAAATAATTCATTTTTTTCGAAAACATTTAATGAAAATTGTATTTTAGAGTGATTCAATAATCACTCTAAAATTTTATTATAATTTAAGAAAGTACTTAAATGTTTGTGAAGAATTTTATGAAATTTTTTTTTAATTAAATAATTACATTATTTTGGGAAAATTTATTAAAATAAATATTGAAAATAATTGAATTTCGAAAAATTCTTGAAAATTAAATCGTTTCTAGGAGTTTTATTCAAATTTTTGAGAATAATTATTTTATTTCACCTTTCGAATTTAAGCAGCGAATTTAAAGTTATAAAAAATTGAAGAAAGTAGCTTCTAGTGTCAGAAATGTAAAAAAAGTATCCAAATAGTAGCAAATTGGAAAAAAAATAGTATTAAACATTTGCATTTAGTAGATGAGTGTAAAGCCCGTTATTTCTTTGCTTTGTAAAGAAATTAATTATGTTTTATAATAGCTGATAAAGTCGAAATCTTATTTTCATAGTTATAATTCTCAATCAGCGAAAAATTCAAACTTTTATTATTTTTTAATAATCATGAAACTATTTTAAATTGCAGGTGACTGGAAGTAAGGCTCCTCAATTAAAGCGTCTAGGGCAATGGTTAATGGAGAATCCAATGTTCGACGTGGATCCAAAATGGGCCGAACTAGTGAAAGAACGTGGAAATCTTCCTCACGATCTACAGAAGAGACTACCAGGTTCGGAGCGAAATGGCAACAAAGGAAAGAGTCCCGGAAGACCGCCAATGATGCCGAGTCCAACTGGTCAACAATCGGTGAATCCAGCAAATCTCGCAGCCACATCAATGGCGTCGAGTCTCAATTTCCCAGCACTCACGAACATCAACAGTTCGCTTCTCTCAGGTCTCAATCTCGGGAATTTCGATCCCAAGAACAATCCTCTCCTCATTCCGTTCGGCGGTCTACCAAATCTAGGCGCTCTCGGCGGCCTCGGTAACCTCGGCAGTCTGAGTAACATGAGTCTGACAAATTCCCTCTTCGCCAATCTCGCCGGTCTCGGTCTGCCCTCCCTCGCCGGAATGGAGGCCGCACTCGGAGCAACCGCAACCAGCACAGCCGACACAAACGTCGTCACGTCGGCGAGCAGCAACAAACTATCAACCAGCACCAGTAGTTCCAGCAAATCACGCACCAAAATGGAACCGCCGACCAGCAAATCATCAGCACCATCGACATCGACCGCCTCAAGTCTACCCACAACCGCACCATTCCCCTTCTTCTTCACGAATCCAAGCCTACTCTACACTCCCCTAGGTCTCGGTGGTCTGGGTCCCGGCGGTCTCGGCCCCTTCTCCATGCAGCCCGGCAACGTCTCCTCCACCTACGAAAGTCTCGCGCAATGCGGTTTGCTCAACACCCCCACCTCCAGTGCGTCCACGTCCTCCTCACGAAAATCCACCTCCGCATCGGCCTCGAGCTCAAGGCGCGATCCCGAGCCCATCAAGCGCAAGGAGCCCGAGAAGAAGCCCCGCTATCCCACCGATGGCACCAGTTTACAGCAGTTCGTCGAGAACGCCCAGCACGAGGAGCGCAAACGAATCGAGGCCCAAGAGAAGCGCGAAGCCATCGAACTCAGCGAAATCGCCGACCTCTCCGCTCGAATCGAACGAAAAACCAAGGAACAAGAAATGAAGGAGGCCCTCGAGCAGCTCAGTAGATCCAGCGCCGAACTACTCACCCGCAACTTCATCGACGAACGTCCCGCCAAACGGGGCCGAAGTTCCGATCCTCCAGAGCCACAAATTCCCCACTCGCTCCAAGTCACCCTCGAGCCCGTCCTCAAGAAGCCGAAACCGGCCGAGAAAGTTGAAAAGGCCCCCGAGTTGATGAAAATCATCGAAAGGGCCGAAAGGATGGAAAAGGGCGAGAGAATCGAGAAAGTCGACAGAAGCGAAAAAGTCGAGAGAAGCGAAAGGGTCGAGAAAAGCGAAAGAATCGAAAAAGGCGAGAAAAGCGACAGAACCGAAAGAAGCGACAGAATCGAAAAAGGCGAGAGAAGCGAAAAAGTCGAGAGGAGCGAAAAAGGCGATAGAGTCGAGAAAAGCGAAAGAATCGAGAAAAGCGATAGAATCGAAAAAAGCGAGAAAAGCGACAGAACCGAAAGAATCGAAAAAACCGACAGAATCGAAAGATCCGAAAAAGCTCCAGAAGCAAAAGTAGCTGAACAAAAGGAGACGAAAGTCGAGGAGGAGGCGAAAATTGTCGAAGCGGAAGCGCCACCAACACCGGAAGTAATCGCCCCGATTCCAAAGGAAGAAGAAGCATTAGGGAAAGACGAGGAAATTGAAAAAGAGAAAAAAACCACAACGCCAACAAAAGACGAAATCGAACCACAACTAACAGTCGAAACGAATTTACCAGTTGCGTCGACAACAACAACGACGACGACCACGACAAAAACCACCGACGAAGAGGAGACAAAGTGTCAAAAAACAAAAAAGCCACGCGGTGGTAAGCGATTGAGTGTTGAACCACCGCCTGAGAGAAAGAATTTGCGTTCCAGTGCCGGACGACAAGCGCGTGCCGCTGCCGAGCGTCAAGCGCGAATGGAAGGTGAACAACACGCTGAACATCAAGAAACTCATGGTTCGGGTGAGTGAGGACACGTTAAAAAAAAGTTAACAAGTGTTTCTAGTGATGATAACGCGAGTGCACAACGTAAAACTACAGTTCCGCCCAAAAACACTAATAAAAAAGTTGTTGTTGTTGTTGAAAAAAAAGTGATCGTCCGACGTTCGACACGATCGACACAAAAGAAGAAGAACTCTAAAATTTAGAGAAAATCTTCGAAAAAAACTCAAAATAGTGAAATTATTTAAACAAGAAAGAAAAAAAAATGATGAAAAACAGGAACGAAAAATTTGGCTAAATAGAATTATTATAAATAATAAACGTGATAAGGCAAAGGAAATACGATAACTATCGTAAATTCTTTTTTGCGTGATGATGAAATAAATTCTTAATTATTACATAATAACGTTGTAATGAAATATAATTTTTGTTAAATTTACTATCTTTTTCCAACGCATTGGTTTCGACCAAGGACTGTTTTATATAACTGCGCTATTATTATAATATTATTAACATTATTATATATATTATATATATTATCGCATAATACTTGTAATAGTGCGAAGACCGTAAATCAAGTAATTAACTTAAAAGATGAAAAAAAACGAAAGTGTAAATATTTTACGATCCGCCTAGATATCATAAGTAAATCGTGTACTTGGAAAAAGTGTATATAATGCAGTGTACTTTTAATTATATAATATTAGGTAAAATAATAAAAAAAAACGGCTTCTTTTGTTGTTTGCAAGTATTTTCGTTAATCTTTTTCTGTTTGAACGAAAAGCTTGAGTTTTTTTTTTAAAGAAAATAGGTGATTATGACTTTGTTCGACAAGTGTGTGACGAAAAATTTTTTTTCCATAAATAGCTGCTTGAAATTTCAAAAAATTTTACGAAATACTTTTATATATATATATATTTTCTTTTTTCTGACAAATTTTTTTCTTTGCCAACTCGATGAAATGATAAAAAAATTTTAATTTATACACTATTTTTGAATGAATTTATTTTATTTTTTAAAATATTTTTTCTCATGCTTTCTTTTTTTTAAGAAATAAATTGACAGACAGATTTTTTGACTTGAGCAGCTGTCAAATTGAGAAATGTTTTGTTTCTCGTTAAAAAATTTGACTTATATTTGAATTTTCTGTAAATTTTCAGAATGTTTAAAAAATGAATAAAAAAATAAATAAAAATCAACTGTACTATTTGTGTCAATTTTACATGTACGCTTTTGTTTAACAAAAAAGAAATTTCATGAATGCGCTTGGCTGTGTTTTTAAATTTCAGCATTTTCGTTTCCAATATATTTAAAAATTATTATTATTATTATTATTATTATAAAGAAAAAAGTTTCGGTTGTGATTTAAGTCTGTTTATTGTCAATAATGAATGAGAAAAAAAGGGAAAAAAATTGTAATTAATTTTTAGACAATTCAAACTGAAAATAACGAAATGCAATAGGTGTAATAAAGTGACGAAATGTAACTTTCTGAAATTTGTAGTGTTCTGAAAAAAGTGAATTTCTTAAAAATAAAAATAATTACAAGTTCCAAAATTTGCATTTTTATTACAAAATTTTTATTGTGTCGATTTTGATAGAAATACAAAAAAAGACAATTGTTTATTTAAGAAAAATATAAATTTTTCTTGAAATAAAAACTAGTGATTTTAAATTAAAAAATATAGTTTTTAAAATAAAAATTTTAAATCTAGTTTAAAAAAATATCTTTGAGATTCTTAGACATTTGTTGGTTCATCAATTAAACGTACGTAATTTTTTCCAGATGGGAGTGACATTGTATTTATTGTTGATGTAAATAGTTTTTTTGCTTCTTCGTCTGGAATATTTGGTTGTATCATCACTGGATCTCCTTTCTAAAGACATAATAATTTTTTTAAACTTTATAATATTTCTTTTTAAATTTTTTTGAATTTGAAAATTAATGTACTGAAAATTTTGAATTCAAAAGAAGAAGTTTATCGAAAAATTTGCAATTTGGAAACAATTGAATTCCTTAGAAGAATTGTATTAAAATCTTTAAATTCCTTCAAAAAATTGTATTACTTATAAAAATAATTATATTTTTAAAAATAATTTATTTAAATTTTCTGCAAAGAATCTACTTTTTTCAAAAATATTTTTAATTGAAAATTATCAATATAATTGAATTCTATAATGAATTTTTTTCAAATTCTAAAATATCGTGTTTAATAATAATTATAATTCAACATTCAAATTCTGAATTTTATTGAAATTTTTGTTTGTTTGAATAATTCAATTATTCTCATAATTTTATTATAGGTTTTCAAAATAATTAAATTGATTTAAGCAATTAAATAATAATTATACCGAAAATAATTGAATTTCTTTGAAAAATTCGATTCTTTATGAAAATAATTGAATTTTTTTAGAATAATTGAATTCTGTAATAAAACCTCAACTATTACAGTTTTTGAAAATAATTAAATCCTTTCGAGAATTTTTATTGAAATTTAATTCAAATAATTGAAATCCTTCCAGGACTATTAAAGTTTATTAAAATAATAAAATTTCAACGAAAAATTTTGAAAATGAAAAATAATATAATTACTAAATTTTATTAAAATTATGAATAGAAAATTAAATTCTTTTAAATAATTTCTTTGAATTTTTAATAAAAACAATTCAATAGGTTTTTTAATAGTTTTAATTGGAAAATGATAGAATTTCACAAAGAATTTTTTTAAACTTTTTAAAATAATCGATTTTGTTAATAATTATTAATTAAATATTTTCGAAATAATTGAATTCTTTCAAGAAATTGAGTAAAAATTGTACTGAAAATAAATGAATTTTTATACATTTCATTAAAAATTTTGTAAACAATATTTGATTCTTTAGAAAAATTTGATGAAAATTATATTGAAAGTATTTAAATTTCTTCGAAGAATTTATTTATTTCTGAAAAAAATAATTTAATTTTGGCGAAGAATTTTTATTTACAATTTTTGAAAATAGTAAATTCATTTCGAAAATTTCAATTAAAATTGAATAGAAAGTAATTAAATTCCTGCGAAAAATTGTATTATTTATAAAAACTGCAAGAAATTTCATTCAATTAATTTTAATTTAGTTTCAAATTTTATCTAATTAATTTGACTTTATCAATTAAAAATTTAGCAAAATTTAATAAATTACCTTCCAATCAGCTGGAGTTGCTACCTTGTATTTATCAGTCAACTGAAGCGACTCCAAGACACGAATAATTTCACTAAAAGTAAAGTAATTATTTGAAATTATTTATTTACAAATCACTAGAAAAATAATTATTAGAAACAAAATTCGTACTCAAAGTTTCGTCCCGTTGATGCTGGGTACAAAATGGATAACCGCATTTTTTTATTCTGATCAATAATAAAAACTGATCGAGCAGATACAGGAATTCCTGCACTGTCCAATTCTTGAGGATCCAACATGCCGAGTTGTGTGACAAGTTTTCGAGATTCATCCTCAATTATTGGATAAGGAAATTCTGTTTTTATACCTCCATATGCTTTAATATCCTGTAAAATTTTAGAATTCAGTTTTAATCCCAAATTTCAATCATAAATTAAACAAACAATTGAATATTTCTTCCACATAAAGGAAGAATTGTATTTATTTATTTCTATCAAAATAAATTAAATTCAATTAAGTTTATCACTGTTTTAAATATTTTAATAACTGACAATTTAATAAGCAGCGCTTGAAAGTGGAAAAAAGTATTTTTCAAAAAAAGAATTAATAACCTTAATCCATTCTTTATGTGAATTCACTGAATTGCAGGATAGTGCAATAACTTTAACACCAAGTCTTTTAAATTCGGGCATTAATTTTACAACTCTCGCCAATTCGGTAGTACAAACTGGTGTAAAATCATGTGGATGAGAAAATAAAATACCCCATCTGAGAAAAATATAAAATTCCTTATATACTTAAATCAAAAATAAGAGAGAAGATAAAAGAAAATTGGAAAAAAATAAAAGTAACAAAAGAAATAGAAATAAAATTGTTAGGTTAGAAAAAGATAAACTTACGAGTCACCCAACCATTCGTGAAATTTTATTGTTCCGACACTCGTGTCAGCCTCAAAATCAGGAAATATATCACCCAATTTAATCATTTTGTCCTTTAGTTTAAAAAAACAGGTAAAACTAACGTCAAAAACGTAGAAAATTTTGTCAAAGTGATCGAAATGTGCAATTTTTATTTACGATACCGGCAATCATCAATTTCCGTTTCCGTGACAACGTCGCCATTTTTACAGAAGTTGCGGAAACAGTAAGCGCCATCTGTCGGTTAATTTCATTCGAATTTGAAAGAAATAAAAAGTAATAATTTTACTTTTAGAATGCAAATTTTATTATTTCCGAAACATTTTTAACAGTTTCTACTAAATTAAGATTTCGTTTTGCTATACCGATTGATAAATCAACGATAATAGGGATTATAATGATAAAAAAGGGAATTTTATTTTTCCCGCCAGTTTCAATTTCAAGCGAACATCTTCTCTGCTCACTTCCATGCGCAACTTCAGTTTGAATCGAAATTTCGCAACAATCGGATCACACTCCCTGTTATTGTCGATTTATCGCTATTTTTTTCTATCCTTTTCAACGTTTTTTGTCCTCAATGTAACCATCCAATCGCTGGATTACTGATTTAGTAAAAATTTAGGTAAACTATTCTCAATTCGTTGCAAGATTCGTGAAACATTAGTTGCGATTAAAACGACGCGTTCTTGTAAGCGAAAAGTGGATGTTCAGTGTTTTCTTTTTATTTTTTTCCCGTATTCTTTGTTATCAGGTCGTTCGTATGATGATAACTCATAACTATCTTCAGAAGTGTGATAAATATTTCAATAAAGTGTAATTTTGAAAAGAAAAAAGAAAGTTAACAAAAAACATAGTATGATTCTCCCGCCAATTGTCCGCCATTTTGGATCCTACGGGGTTCACATATCTAGTTTTAGAACTTTGCAAAAACTTCCGGATTTTCATTGTTGAGTGTGTGTATTTTGTCAGTACTTCTTTCTTATTAAAAAAAATTCGTGAAATAACTAAAAATAAGTGACAATTTAGAGTGAAAATATTATAGTTGGATATCTCGGATTCATTTGCAAACTATATTCGTCGACATTCCTTGTGTTTCTGATCGACTTTTTCTCATCAAAGTGGCGCTTTTGGTGAGTAAAATTAACCTTTTATTTGTTATGTAAAATTATTTCTCTTTTTCTGTTATTGATAATTTATTCAATTATCAGTTTCATATTACTTTTTTAAATAAAAGATAAATTCTGAAATTTATTCTTTACATTCGTTTTTGAGGTTAGGTTCTTTTTCTTTTTTTAAACTGGTCCCTAATCGATAATTAATTCAATAAATTTTCAGAAGTTGGAATTTATTCAATAAAGAATAAATTCTTTACATTAATTTTGAGGTTAGGTTACATTCTTTTTCCGAATGTTCCGAATCTTTCTTTTCCTAATAAATCTGTTTGGAAAAATACAAAGTGAAGAAGAAAATCGTACAATAAAATAAGATCACGTATTTATATTTAATTAGAATTGACGGGGTAATAAATTAAGGAGAAGAAAATAAAGTCGTATAATATTTAACAAAATACAACGTTTATTAAAATTTAATTAAATTAGATTATAAGTATAAATTACTTTTTTATTCTGTTCTCTTTGTGATTGCAACCTCCTTTGTAAAGGAGGGATAATAAATAACATAAGGCCACTTAGTGCTATCATTACACCTGCTAAATAAAATGCTGGATATGTCGTTCCATACAAGTCTTTTAACCAACCTGGAATATTATTTTTTTTACATTAAAAATTGAATCGAAAAAAATTTATTTTTAATTTTAATTGAAATAAAAAAAGGGGGGGGGATTAAATTATTACCTCCAATAGGTGGTCCTAAAAATGACGCGATTCCTTGGAAAAGCAAAAGTAAACCAAATGCATTTGTTAATTTATCGAGACCAAAAAGATCAACTAAAATCACAGATGTAAGTCCCACGTACGCTCCAGCAGTAAAACCAAATACTATGGCATAAATTGCCAGACTTGTAAAACCCTCACAAAATGTACTAAATGCCGTCGCTGAAATAAATGTTTAGTATTAAATTTTTTTTATTAAAAAAAAAATAGTAAAGGAATAATAGTACTTCGATCATTTTTTTTTTGAGAAAATGTATTTTAAGAAATATTTACCAACGCCACAAAGTGTCAAACACAAATTGTAGACAATTAGTCGATTAATCCAGGGTTTATCCGAAAAATATCCAAGAATAACACGACCGAATGTATTTGCCACTCCGATAATTTCAATGAAATACTTAGCAGTATGATTGTCCATATGCTTTTCTTGAGCTAGAATCTGAAAAATAATTTTTTCCCCGTGAAGAATGAATTATTTATAAATTTAAACTACATTAACTTTAATTAAACAATTTAAATTTTAAACTATTAACTGTGTCGGCGCAGGAGAAGAGGGAACCTGTCAAAAATTTTTTAGGTTATGTCAACTAATAATTTTACCTTTTAGAAACATTCTTTTTTATCTAGAATAAAATTAAATTTTCTTTTTATTCAATTCTTTCCATAATACTTAAACAGACAAATTGTATCAAAAATTGATTATTCTTTATTTTCTTTTCTCGCTTTAAAAAGCAATTAAAATAACCTAAAATTTACAGTTCCTTTTTCTCATGCGACTTGACATTTATTCCAAAGGTTCCAAAACTTATGATAAAAATTATAAATTATAAATTATAAATTATAAATTATTATATTAAAATTGTATTAAACTTTTCAAATTTTCTCACCGATACATAATAGAAAGGTATATAAAAGCCTATGCTAGTGAAAAAATTCGATAATGTAAAGATAATATATATTTGGTCTTTTAATAACGAGAAGTCCAACATTTTCAAAAATATATTCATTTTTTTCTTCTCCGTCGAAACCACTTCGAATTTCTGTTTCGTTCCATTTGGTAAACTTTTAATTGACTCGTGAAATTTGAGATCTTCGACACTGTTCAATAGTGACTCTCTGTAAATTGTTAGATATTTTTAATTTCATGATTTTTTCGATTTTTGAAAATTAATTTCTTTTATAAAAATCAATTTTTCCACATTTAATTAATTATAAAATTAATTGCATTAATTATTTCCATATTTAATTCTTCTATAATTCAATTTATTGGAATTTAAATATTTTGTAATTAAATTTCTTGATGATTCGATTTTTTATAATTTAGTTTTTTCGTGATTTATTAACTTTTTATAATTCAAATTTTTTGGAATTCAATTTTTTATGATTTAATTTTTTATAATTCAAATTTTTTTGGAATTCAATTTTTTATGACTCAATTTTTGTATAATTCAATTTTTTTACAATTCGATTTTTTTACAATTCAATTTTTTATAATTCAAATTTTTTTTAATTGAATTTTTTATGACTCAATTTTTGTATAATTCAATTTTTTTACAATCCAATTTTTTTAGAATTCAAATTTTTTACAATTCATTTTTTTTACAATTCAACTTTTTTTACAATCCAATTTTTATTGGAATTCAAATTTTTTACAATTCATTTTTTTTAGAATTTAATGTTTTTTATTTAAAATAGATTTTTGATTAGAAATAAAAAAAAAAGATTTTACTAACGGTCGATGGCGAAGATTATCCACGCTTCCTTGATAAAAAATATCCCGCCGATTCATAAAGCCACTGCCAAATGATTTTGTCGTGTTTTCTCGATTTTTCGTGATGAGAATCGGTTGACTTAGAGCTATTCTTATATTATGTGCTGTATAATTATTGTCACCGAAATATTTTGAATTCACATTACTGACACTGTGTGGTCGATGAAATCCATTTAATTGAAGAGTTTTTGTTTCCGTTTTGCTTTCCTTTTGCATTTCCTGTATTAAAGGAGAAAAATACATTTTAATTGTTCAATTTTACATCAAATTTTGTCAGTAAAAAAAAAATTTAATCAGTAAAATTTATTTCAGTAAATAAAATATTAATTAAGTTGAAAATTTTTCGAGATAAAAATTATTTGAGTAAATAAAAAGTTAAATTAGCAAAAAAATTATTTAAGGAAATAAAAAAATTGTTTTGTAAAGAATTAAGTAAAATATTATTTCAGTAAATAAAAAAACAATTAATTAAAAGCTATTCTTCTCTTTGATTAGGTGCTGTATAATTATTGTCTCAGAAATATTTTGAATTCACATTACTCACACTGTGTGGTCGATGAAATCCATTTGATGAAATAATATTTGTTTCCGTTTTGGTTTCTTTCTGCACTTCCTAAAAAGAAATATACCTTAATTACATAATTTTACATGAAAGTTTTCAATTAGTTAATTTAAATTTAAATTATGTAGGTAAATAAAAAATTAATTAAAATAATACAAAATTTTGCAAATAAAAAATTAATTTAGTAAAAAGCAATTGAGAAAAGAATTAGTAAATTAAAAAAATTCGTTTAGCAAACAAATATTTAAGTAACGAAATATTAATTTAGAAAAAAATTGAGAAAAAAAGTAGTAAAGTAAAAGATTCTTTTAGCAAAAAATATTCAAGTAAATAATTATTTTAATAAATTAATTAATTTAGTAAGAAATCAAGAAATGAAATAATTAAGTAAAAAAATCGAATTAGGAAACAAACGAATGAAGTAAAAAACTATTTATGTAAAAAATGAATTAACGAAAGGAATAATTAAGAAGAAAATGCTTTAATTAAAAAATTAATTAAATGAAAAATTCCTCAATTAAAAAATTATTTAAGTGAAAGAATTTCAATTTACTGTCATGGCTATGGATTCTTTCTTCTTAACTGGCTTTAATGGCCTAAATAGAATTCCAAATATTATACAATTTAAAACGATGCTGGAGATAATCATCATTGTTCCTCGCCAACCGAACGTGGCAACTAAAAATTCTAACAATGGCGTAAAAACTAGAGTTCCTAATCCTGAGCCGCATACTGCAATTCCAGTTGCAAGTGAACGATATTTTTCGAAGTAACACGTGACACTCACTATCGCCGGCAAATAAATTAAACCAAAACCAAAACCTAAAAAATGAAAGAAAACGAACAATAATTATTTTTGAAACTATTCTCTCCTCGAAAAAGCAAAAACAAAGCAAAGCGAGATGCAAAACATTACAATATAGTAATAATAATAATTATTAACAATATGAAAAGAATAGAATTTTTGAAAATAACCAAAATTTTGAAAAAGCCCCTTTTTTCTCAAAATTTAAATAAAAATTTTGTTTATTCAAAAGATTTGGAAAACTTTGAGGAAGAATTTGGCTTACCTCAAAATAAATCCTTCGCAGCTCGCTTTTAAGGAATGAATTATATTTTTTTTATTTTTATACATAGCTTAATTTTTGTTTAGAATTTTTTTTTTTTTGTTACACTGAAAAAATTTTTCAAAAATTTATTCCTTCAGAGGAATATTAATATTTTACTCGCGTAACTTTAGGTGGTATTAAAATTTTTGCCAGATGTGAGGAATAAAATTTTTATGAAGCATAAAATGTCCACAATGCATAAACAAGAGGGTAAAAAAATACTATTCCATTTGAATTATGGCGAATTTAGATAAAAAACAAAATTTATCGCCAATAAATAAATTTTTGCAGAAAATTGCGAAATTAATTGTTAATAAATTTAATAAGTAGCAATAAATAAATTCAATAAGTAACAATAAGAAAATTTAAAAAGTGACAATAAATAAATTTATCAAAAAACAATAAATACATTTAATAATAATTCTCAGGGAATTAAATTTAATAATTAAGATTTAATTTTAATTCAGACAAAATTTTTTACTAACGGCAAAAAGTAATTTATAGTGATTTTTGTTTCGGAAAAGAGTGAAATTATTAATTTAAATTTACTTTATTTATTAAATTTTGGAAAAGGGCGAAATTAGGAAATAATTAATAACAAATATATTTAATAATAATTAACATTAAATTTCATTTCTGATAAAATTTATTATCAATTAAAAGTAATTTAGTTAATTTTGTTTCTCAGAAAAGAATTAATAATTAAGTATAATTTAATAGATTTATGAATTTATTATTATTATATAATGTGGGCATTAAACCAGAAAAAACCTTCTAGCAATATTTTTTTTTATTATTACATTAAAAATATATTTCATTAGAGTATTTAATAATTTTAAAGAAATTATACAAAAAAAAAATTCAAAAAGTAGAACACTACCGAATAGATAATTATTCTGATAAAATGTTATATTTGATAAAATATACAATTTCATAATAAAGTCATTATTTTAAATTTAAAAATAATTTTGTTAGCTACTTATCAATTTATTTTCCAACAAAGCACTATAATATATAATATTTCAATATAATACATAAAAGTATAAAAATAGAATTTACTTTTTTATTATCAGAAACTTTTTTCAGTGTATCATTTTTAGGAAAAAAAAAGACAGGTGTATTTTGTTTGAGAATTATCAACATAATTATAAAATTTAAAAAAAGGAAAAATAGAAATTTTTCTTACCAGTTCCAACGCCTATTGTAAGACACAATGTGAGAACATTTTCAGCCCACATGCTCACTAGAAAACAGAAGCTTGCCAATATAGAACCTACGATCGTTACTAATCGGCAACCATATTTATCAACAAGAGCGCTTGCAATTGGACCTAAAAAAATTCTTAGATTTTTAACACCTGCAATATTCACTTGAGAGAAAATAAATTATGTTTTTAAAAATTAAATCTAGAAATTCTTTTTAAATAATATAATTTTTTAACTGAATTTAACTAAACTGTTTAATTTAATTAATTTAATTAATTCAATTAATTTAATTAATTTTATTAATTTTATTAATTTTATTAATTTATTTAATTTAATTAATTTAATTAAATAATAATTTAATCGGACTTTTTTTTATTTTAAATAACTGATAATAATTTGGGAATAATTTTTCAAATTAAAATTTTACTATCTAATAAGTTTTTGAAAAAAAATACTCACCGGAACTTAATGTAACACCAACTAAAATAGAAACTATCCAGGCAGTCTTTCCTGCTCCTTCATTAAAATGTTCTATAAGTTTCTCGAATAATACACCAAACGAATACGTCACACCGTCGGCTAAAAATTAAATGTACAAAAATTAGAAAAATTAATTAGACATATAAATAATAAATTAAAGAATTTTATTTACAATAAGGAAACAATAAAATATTTTTCAAAAAGAATATTACAGAATAATAAAAATAGAAAAAAAATTACCATAAATAATTAAAATAAAATAAAAAGGAATTATCATAAATAATTAATTAAACAATTAGAGAAATTAATTTATTATTAGAATTAATTAAAAAATTTGTAAAATTAATTAGAAATTTTAATAAAAAAAATATTACCAACCAGAAAATAAATAAAATATTTTAGAAAAGTAATCTAAAAAAAATTATAATTGATTTAAAAAAATAGGAGAATTAATTATTACTAATTAATTCATGAAATAGAAAAATTGATTAGTGATATTAATTTAACTATAGAAGATTTTATTTGCTATCAGGAAAAAAATAAAATATTCATAGAAAAAGAATTGGGAAAAATAGTAATTATTATAAATAATTGATTAAACTATTTGGAATTATATTAATATAAAAGAATATAAAGGCAAAAAAATTCTATTGGCAAAAGAAGCAAATAAATTATTATAGAAAAGTGATTAGAAAAATTTAGAAATAATTAATTAAACAACTTAGGAAAAAATGAAATTAATGAACTAAAAAATTTGGAAAATTAATTATTAGAATTAATTAATTTAATAATTAGGAATATTACTATTAAAACTAATTGATTGAAAAATTAGAAAAATTCATTATAAATTTTAATACAGAAAAATATATAGATAAAAAATTTGTGTTGAAAGGGGACAATAAAAAAAGAAAAAAAAATTAAATCAGAAAAAGTAACACAATAATTAAAAGGAAAATCTATTTTATAAATTTTTCTCTTTCTCGTTAGTCAATTGCATTTTACTTTTCTTAATATTTATCCTTGACTCTGATCAATAAAAGTGTTTCGTGTCGAATTCTTTTCATTCACTTTAAGTGCACGGTTGAAACTTATTTCCTACTACAATAAACGATCTAAAAAGGTAATTTTTATATACTGGCTCGTTCCTGTTTTCTGAGAGCAAAAAAAAAAAGAAAATAATTTTCCTCCTGAGATGTTTTACACTGATTAAAAAAAAAAACTTTACGCAGTCTATTTTCTTTGCCTCTTTAAAAAATGGGGTATAATAAAACTTAATTTTCTAATTTAATTTTACGAAAATTCTAAAGTTCGTGACAAAGCGACATTATATCACTTGAATAATATGTTCTCCTTTCAATCTAATTTATTCTCAATTTACTATGCAAACGGAATTAATTATTCCATTTTATTGCACCTGTAAAAATCTTTTCTCCTGCAATGATATACGGCAATCGATCTTGAAAATTAGATTTTGAAGAATTTTCTTGAATTTTCTCTTCTGTGTTCTTATTCTTTCCTTTTTTGGAAGAATTTTTTTTACTCTTTTCCTTCATTTTTGTCTGTTTTAAATTTGTTTGCTATTCTAAGTTTTAAAAAATTTATTTCCTATTTTAAATTTATTAAAATTTCATTTCGAATTTTTAATTTGGTTAAATTTTATCTCTTATTTTAAACGGAAAATTTTTTCTATATTTTATAGACATTAATTTTAACTCATACAATTTTTAGTATTAATTTTAAAAGAATAAATTTGTAATATTTTTTTAATTTTCAAGGAATTTTAATAATTTTTTTAAATATTAAATTAAAATTTTTAATTTTTTTTAGTTTTTAAGAAATTTTAATAATTTTTCTAATATTAATTTTTTAAAATAAATTTTTTTCATCTATGAAGTAACAGTTCGGGGAATAATTTTTATTTATGAAACATAAACTGAGGAAAAATTGGATTATGTAAATAGTTGAAAGTGAGACGATTAGAAAATTAATAATCAGCGTTGTTTTAATGCTTAGAAAAGAATTTTTATAGAGAATAAAAAGTTATCTCAGTTTGAAATGCTGACGTTCGTAAATTGTGCGAACAATATATCTTTAAAGGTAATCAGCAACTTCGCGTGACTTCTTTAGCCACTTTCTGGATAAATTTCTTATAATTCGTATCCTGTTGGTAATTATTAGTCATTTAATTTTTATTTCCTACAATAAATTGGAGGGAAATTTTCGAAAATTCTCTTCGAACTTATTCCAACGGGAAAATATTTTTTCCCCATTATTCAACTGGAAAATATTTTGGAAAATATTGGATTTAAATAAAAAATATTTTAACCACCATTTGAAAATTATTTTTCTCTCTCTCTCACTACGTGTGAATAAAAAATGATCTAGAAATCTCACGTGTCTTCGATATTTTATTATGCATTTTAAGTAGATTGTTTCGCATTGCAGGACTTTTCGCAATCTACTTTGTTCCTAATTATTCCGAGTACCTCTATCTAGTGCGCAACTTGATTATGATGAAAACTTGTTGTAGCAAAAAATTAAAACAGGCAAATTCCGCGCACAAAGTGAGTGATAAAATTACTCTTCTCAAAAAAAAAAGAAAAAGAAAAAGTAAAAAATGCAAAGGGGGAGAATAAATTACATTAAAACACGCGATACATAAAATAATTATTGTCATTAGATTTGAAAATAGTTTTTCCTTCATTTACTTATATGATTCATTTATAGACACAAAAGGATTAGAAATCTGATAAGGAATTATTAACACGGAACATTTAATTATCAATTAACTGAAAAAAACGAATAAAAAAAATATTTTGTATACTTGACAATTTTGGTTATTTTTGAAAAAAAAAATTATTTGTGAAATATTCGAAAAAATTTCTAGAATTTGATTATTTTGGTAATTTGAAAATTTATTATTTTAACTCACTTATATTTTGTTTATTTTTATTTATGTAGAATTTATGGGCTTAGAAAAAATTGTTTTAATTCGTTTGATTTTGATTCGAATTTATTTTAACTTATTTAGTTTATTTATATATTTAAGTTTAATTTAATTTAAAAAATGTTTAATATTTATAAGAAATAATTGAAGAATTTAAACTTATCTGGAATTTATAACAACTGTTTGAAAAATAATTAAATTCATTGAGAAAGAATTTTATTATTTATCAAAATAATTTAATTTCTGTGAAAAATTGTATTATTATAAAAATAACTTAATTAAAGAAGAATTAATTAATCAATTCTGCGAAGAATTTTTTTTCCGTGTTAGTTTCAAAATATTTGAAGATAATTAAATTGGTTTAAAGAATTTTATTAAAATTATATTAAAAATTTTATTATTTTTATTAAAAATATTATTGAATTTCTTCAAAAATCTTATTGTGAAAATAATTAAATTCCATCGAAAAGTTTAATTAAAATTGAATACGTATATAAAGGAATTGAATTTATAGAAATAAATAGAATTTTTGAGAACAATTTCATTAAAAGTTTCAAAAATAATTTTATTTGTTGGAGGAATTGTAGTTTTTATCGAAATAATTTAATTCCTGTGAAATTAAAATTCAATTTTATTATTTAAATTTATTTATAATTAATTATTATAAAAATAATTAAATTCTTGCGAAGAATTTCATTATGCAATTCTTAGAAATAATTCTATTCCTATGAAGAATTTTTTTTATTATGCGTAAATAATTTAATTTTGCAAAAAAAAATTTCTGACAATTTTGGACAATAATTTAGTTGTTTTAGAGAATTTTATTAAAATTTTATTAAAAATAATTGAATTTTTGTAAAAAATGTTTATTGTTCACAAAAATAATTGGATTTGTACGAACTATTTTATTATTATATATATGAAAATAATTGAATTTCTTCCAGAAGTTTTTTTTAAAATTGAATACATATAATTAAAGAATTGATATAATTTCCAATTTTTTTTGAAGCAATTGAATTTTCAAAAAGAATTTTATTAAAAAAATTTTAAATAATTGAATTCCTTATCGAGATTTTCATTCATTTATTTTAATTTACCTATTTAAATATTGATAAAATTTAAATTTTGATTAATTTTGTTTTATTCATTTTAATTAATATTTATTTAAAAAATAATGCTGACATTTACTCACTGACTATGTGTATCATGAAGGATCCTAAAACAACAAACCACCCCCACCCACCATCTGGTGGTGGGGGTTGAGAATCATCTTCCGAAATTTCCTCCTCAAATTTATCATCTTCCGTATCTTCAAGAATTTTTTCAATTGTTCCATTTTCCCTCGTTCTCTCGTTTTCCGGAATCGAATGAGCCATGGCCGTGAATAAATAACTGCCGGAGAAAAAATAAACACATGAGGCATATTTATACGTATGTATATAGTATATAGTTGAAAAAGAAAAGAACTTGTATTTTTTTTCTCTTTTTTTCATTAGCGGCAACTGAAAAGAATTTTCATTGTGCTTTGTTTCTATTATTCGAACTCCTTGAAAGTAGATTTTCCATTTTTTTTCTATACATTAAAGCAGACGTAGTTTTGTATTTTTTACGAAAGAGAATTTATTTTCAAATTTTCACTATTATTATTATTTAACAAAAAAGAAGGGAAAAAAATTAATATTGTTATATTTTGGAAATTGGAATAATTTTTTTGAATTTAATTATTAATTTGTAAATTAGAATATTCCTTTTTAATTTAATTATTATTAATTTGTAAATTAGAGAACTAATTTTAAATTTGGAAATTAGAATACTAATTTTTTAATTTAATTCTTAATTTGTAAATTAGAAAACTAATTTTTAGCTTAATTATTAATTCACAAATAATTATAATAAAAAATAAGAAATTCTTTTAGTAGAAAATAATTATAAATTGTTTTGATAAAAAATACTTAGAAATTATTTTGAATAAAGAATTATTAGAAATTATTTTTATGTACAAAACAAAAAAAGTTTAGAATTTTTGAAATACTTTTTAAGTTACTATTTTATTTATTTACTGACAAGAAAAATTTACTAATTAGTCAAACTAATAATAATTAATTGGATTTATTCTACAATAAAAATTCTCTTATATAGTTAAAACACTATAACAATCAAGATTTACGATAAAAGAAACAATTAACTGTCGTGTGTGAAAGTTTCAAACGTTTCAAAATTTTGACACATATTTTCATGGTTAGATTCGACACGCGTGAACTATAAATTTACCCCTCTTATACAAAATTGCTTCTCTCACACTTTGTTTCTTTATAGTATATTTTTTGTCTAAAATTTAATCTCAAATTTAGGTTAGAAGAAATTTAAATAGTAATTGAATAAAAAAAAATATGATAAATAACAAACGATAATAATAGATAATAATAAAATTAGACTTACATTAATAGAGAACGAAAAAAAAATGAATAATCCCCTTTGATGCGTCCTTTTATGGAGTGATAATAATTATTATGATGAAAAATTTGATGAATTGAAAAACGTCATCTTTATGGAAAATGCTGGATGAATTATTGGAAAAGGCATCGATGCCCACCACTACGTCTGATTCTGATTGAAGCAGTAAAGTGACTGTATGATAGTAACAAGGTCCTTCACCGAATACCCGATCTGGTATAGCACGTGTTCTTTCAATGATTGTGCAAAGAACTTTACAGCTGGTGGCGCATTTGTCTCACTAATCGCAAACATTGCTATCTTTCTTCATTATCGTTATTCTTTTCTAATGTCTAAATAAGACAATAATCTGCTGCAATTGCAATAAATTTGTTTTTTTTCTCTCTCTGTCTCTCATCGAACAATTTTATATTCCATTACACCTGTAAAGAGAAAATTGTAAAAAAAGTTTAGATATAATATATTATTAGAAAGAAATTTTCTGCAAAAGAAAAGGTCAAATCATTGCAATTTTCCTCTACTGCGAATCTGTCATTGATTCTTTTTTAACTCTGGGCACAATAAAAAATAATAGAAATAAATTGTTAATAATAATACCTAATAATATAATAATAATAAATAATATTAATAATAATATAAATAAATTATTAATAATAATTAAAAAAGAATAGAAATAAATAATAATAATAAATAACTAATGTTAATAAATTATTTATTGTAAATTAATAAATGCCAATAAAAATATTATTAATATAAATTGTATAAATTGATTTCACTAAATATGTAAAAACGACTGTCATGATATTCTGAATAAATGAAAATAATAAATAATAAACATAATATAATATTAAAAATAATAACATTATTTTTTTTTATTATTACGATCAATATTATATTTTAATAATAAATTAATTATACTGATTTCACTTATTTGTAAAAACGGGTGTTTTAATTTGAAACACTTTTATGATGTTGTAACTTTTTTGGTCTTTTTAGGACTTTAATTGACGCTTCTTAAACATGCGGGCATTTAATTTAAACCTAACCTCTAATTATAGATATATTTTTAAGACACCTATTATAGCTTAAAAATTTATGACGTCAAATTGCTTCCAGTGAGACGTTTATTTTTACAGTGCGATGAAAGTTTCCTTTATTTTTACGATAAGAATATTTTAATCGTATATTTCTGAATAAAATATTTCATTATTTAAATAAAAAACAATAAAATTTCGCAAACAACTTTAATGCAAGTACATAACATATTAAAGGTTATTTTTTAATGATTAATTTTTGTAACAAAATTAATTAATTTTAGAATGTATTAAAATAATTTTCTACTAAACGTAATTTAATTCTTGCATAGAACTTTATTACAGTTTTTAAAAAAAAATATTGGTTTCTTCTTAACAATTAAATTAAATACATGGGAAGAAATGTAATCTGTCCTAAATATAATTGAATTCCTATGGAGAATTTTATTTAAAAAATTTTTTAATGATTAAATTGTTTCGTATTTCCAGCAATTCAATTTTGATAAAATACGTCTCAAGAATCAACAATAATAATAATAAAAAATTAAATTATTAAATTATTAATTAAATTATTATAATTATATTATTATCTATAAATTTCTTCCTAAGAATTTAATCATTTTCAATGCAATTTTAATAATTAAATTCATTCAATAAATATTTTTATTTTCTTGGAAATAATTGAATTTGAATGTTTAAAATTTTGTTAAAATTCTTTAAAATAATTGAACTCGCTAATGAAAAATTTCTTTGAATTTTCTGAAAATTAGCAAGTTTGTTTACAATAACTTCAATTAAAAGTTTTGAGGCAATTAAATTACACGAAAAAACTGTTTTTTATGTTTCTATGAACAAAACTGATGTAAAAAATTTTATTATTGAATTTTATTAAAAAAATTCTTTAAAATAATTTGATTCTTTTGAGAAATTTTATAAAATTTGTATTGAAAATAATCTGTGAAGATATTTATTCTTAATAAATATAATTCAATTCTCGTGAAGAATTTTATTAAAATGTCTTAAAAAGTAATAGAATTTTTGGGAAAAATTTTATTAAAAGTTCATAAAACGTAATTTTGAAGGTAATTGAATTCTTTCCAAGAATTTCATTACAATTTTTGCAAGTAACTGAATTTTTCTCAGAATTTGATTAGATTGAGATTTTGAGAAATTTTATAAAAATTGTATTGAAAATAATTGAGGAACACTTTTATTATTTTTAGATATAATTGAATTAACGCAAAGAATTTTTTAAAATTTTATAAATAAGAATTGAATTTCTGAGAAGAATTTTTATTATTTGTGAATTTTATTTTTAATAAAATTTTAATTAATTGAATTCTTTCCATGAATTTTATTCCAATTTTCAATAATATTTCAATTCCTTCTTTAATATAACAATTAAATATTGTATTTATTTTTTTTTAATAATTGAATTCCTACAGAGAATTTTATTTAAAAAATTTTTAAATAATTAAATTCTTTCAAATTTATAAAAATAATTAAATATTTTGAGGAATATAATTTAAATTCTTTGAAAATTGTATTTAAGAAAAAGAATTGTTTACATGTTTGCAAAATAGTTTTTAAAATATAAATAAATCAAAAAATGTATAAATTGAAGTCTAAAATAAGTAAACTCGAAATTTAGATTAAAAGTTGAAATTTTGTTTAAAATTCAGATAAATTGAAACTCAGATAAAAATTAAGAATTTATTTTCAAAGCTTGTTTTTAAATTGACTATAGTCAATTAAGATTTTATTCGATGAAAGTTTTGAAATTTATTGAAAATTATTTTAAAATTTTCAAAATTAAGATGTATTAAAAATAAATTAATTAAAATTGTTTAGAAATGAAATTCTTGATTAAAATATTTTTGAAAATTTGTAAAATAGATGAAATAGGTAAAATTTAACGAAACTGGCAAAATTGGTCGAAAATCAGTGACAAAATCTAAAAAAGATAAGTGACAGTCTACTGAAAAAAAATTATTTTATTCAAATAATGAATTACTTGTTAATTATTAAATAAAGATTTACTTGAATCAACTAATATTTTGAACTCATTTTGATTTAAGTCAATTAAATTGTATTTGCTTCAATTATTGAACTTATAGATTCAAATACAAAATTTATTTGACTTAAATAAATTTTATTTGGTTCAAGTAAATATTTATTTGATAATAATATTTAATTAATTAATTATTTTCAATATTTTAATTTAATTTAATTATAGTAAATTTAAATAAAATATAGTCGCAAGTAATCGGTATTGTTTGAAGAAAATAAATGTTTTTTAGTAAAAAGTGTAGCATAAATTAATTAAAAAATAATTATTAATAAAAAAATGGTTATATAAATTAGTATAGAAATTAATATTACTCGAGATATGAAGTAATTCGATTTTTAAATTTTGTCTTTTCTATTTCTTTCTTCGCGCGTGTGTGACACTTTTCTCAATAAACTTAAATATTAATATATACTAATTCTTTTCATAAGGGATTGTAAAGGGACATAAGTTTCACTTACGTCAAAAGTTAATAAAAGAAAAATAAATGTAAAATTAAATGCGGTTCAATTAACTTGTTTGGATATAATTTTTTTTATTCTTTCTTTTTGGTCTTAATTCCCCCATAATACGTACGCTTATACACTCATCGCTATTATTCATCTTATAATTTGTGAATTAAAGATTCAATCAAATTCAATTGGTCAGAAAAAACAAATTTAACTTTAATGTAAAATTATCGCGTATTGCGTGCGCGAACAAAAATATTTTCCTCTCATTCGTAAATTTCAATTCAGGACCGAAAGAAATTAATTCATGCACAGAGAAAAAAAAATTTCTTCCAAGTAGAAAGATTTTATTGAATATTATATTTTATTTTTATATATAATATAAAAATTATTATTTATTAGGTATTCAGGAAACGAGTATCAATAAATTTTAATCTTTCGAATATTGAGAGAGATTTTCTCTCCCTTGACGAATAGTAGCCTAGATATATTTTCAGTATTAATATATGAATAGAATATAGACTTCCAGAAGTTCCTGGACAGCCGCAGTAAATATTCTCTTTCAGAAATAAAAAAAATAATAATTTTCTCTCGAGTTAAATTGTGGGAGGAAAATTCAGGAAAGAAAGAAGAAAACGGTTGAAGGGAAATATATACAAAATTAAGATTATATTCTTTATGCATAAAAATAAAACACTGACAAATATTTATCGCGAAAGTTTCTTTTTTTTGTATATTGAAAAAAGCATCGAAATAATCTCGGATAATTTTATTGGCGACTAATTATTTTATTTTTATTTATATAAAAAGTCAAGTTTCGATAACCCTGTATCGTAAAATTAGGGAATAATCGCGAAAAAAATTGCAATAAAAGAGAGAAAGAAATGAATGAATATGTTTGATGCAAGTTATTGCAATTTCTTTTCTTTTCTTTTTTTTTGATTAAATCTATAAAGTTCAAGGGTCATCGTGACAATGAGAGTTATTATTGGTTGAATGTAATTATTATTGGCAGTACACACGCGAAAGTTTTTTAAGAGGCGCCATGAAAGACGAGAGTGCATAAAATTACATTGGCAACCTGCGCGCGTGTCTATAGAACTATAATATGTTTGGCGAAGAGCCTTCACTCATTCTTTCTTTCTCTTTGTTTTCAAACGACGTTCCAGAGACAAATAGCTTCATTTGCCTCCGCAACGCAGATCAACGCGAGCGCAAGAACAAAACTTTCTTTCTTCCTGAATTTGCAAAATTAATTTTCTTTATATAATTATATTTTTAGAATTATATATCTAAAAATAAAATTTCTAATATTTCTTTCAGAAAATAATATTGCAATTTCTTATGCTTGTATATATATATATAAAATAAGAGATATTTTCGAATCAAGAGATTTCCGGTTTTTCCAAGTCAAGAAAGATTGATTGTAATTAGATAAATGTAGACAATTTTTTAAAATGATTAAACACACAATTATATAGTACGTATTCTTTAAATAAACGATATTATCTCTTGATATAAAGAGTGATAACAATGGCACAGTGGATTTTGTAATGTCCTTTTATAATCTTATCAATCATGTGGATGTTTCTCCCAGGTACTATAAAAATTAATATTCATTAAAGTTCCGAGATTTCATTTTTTTTAATTATTTATTATTGTACACTGAAAAAAATTTATTTGATTTAAATAACCGATTATTTTAATATTATCAAATAATAATATTTACTTGAATCAAATAATATTATTTGTGACGCGCTCCGAAGAAAGGTACCTAAGAACCAAACGAATTAAAGGTTAGGGTCGTGTTAGATTTCTCTTGATTAAAGATTTATTTTTAATTGTTTGAATTTGAAACTAATTTTTATTGAATCTTTTGGATGTAATGAAGACTTGAAGATCAATAATTTAAAATTAATAATTGATTTTCTTTCTGCATTTTTACTTGAAAAATTAAAATCATAACCTCAAATTTTTTGCTTCTTAGGTACCTTTCTTCAGAGCGCGCACATTTAATTGATTCAATTGAAAATTATTTGATTCAAGTAAATATTTATTTGATAATAGTCAATTTTGATAATAATTTGATAATAATAATCGGTTATTTAAATCAAATAAATTTTTTTTCAGTGTACTTAAATATTAAATTAATTAAATTTAATTCATTTGTTCTTGTTTCTGTTAATTTTTATTCACACGCAATTCGATAATTGTACTAACGACAAAATTAAATTAACTTAACTTAAATTGCATATTTAACAGCTAAAATAATTAATGTTAAAGTTTCTTTCAATTTTGTAGTAATTATTAAAATTTTATTCAAAAAATTTTAATACAATTTGTCGCACGATTTCAATTATTTTCATAAATTTTAATAAAATTGTGTTGCGTAGAAATTTAATTATTTTCATTAAAAAACAACATTTTTTGCAGGAATTCAATTATTTTTAATACAATTTCTAAAGCTTAATTCTTTAAAATAATTAAATTGTTTTTAAAAATTGGCAGACAATTTTTTTGCAAGAATAATGCAATTATTTTCGTATGTGTAGAAGTAAAAAAATTCTTAGTACAAATTGCAATTTTTTCAAAAGTTTTATGATGAAATTCTTCGCAGAAATTCAATAAATTTTCATAATAATAAAATTTTTGCACCCACAATTAAATTCTTTTGATAAACAAAAAAATTGTTAAACAACAAATTCAATTATTTTTAACACAAGTTATAATAAATTTTTTTTACACAGAAAAAAAACTTGAATTAAATAATATTTATTGGAGTCAATAAAATGGTATTTGAACTAATAATTTCAGTATTTGAGCTAAATACCTTTTAATTGACACCAATAAATTTTATTTGATTCAATAAAATATTTAATTAATGTAATAGTCAAATAAACAGTTATATAAATGAAATGAATTTTTTTTCAGTGTAAGAATTAAATTGTTTCTAAAAATTTTTGGATAAAATCTAAAAAAATTTGTAAATTATTACAATTCAATTATTTATATTTAAATTTTAATTAAACTTTTTAAAGGAATATTTCATTATTTTGATGATAATAAAATTTTTGCAGAAATTCAAATAGTTTCTTAAAAAAAATAAAATCTTTAATACAATTTTAATGAAATTCTTTGAAACTATTAAATTATCATTAAAAATTTTATATTGAAATTCTTTGTAGAAATTAAGTTATTTTTATAATAATAAAATTTTTTGCAAGAATTAAATTATTTTAATAAATAATAAAATTCTTCTTCATTCTTAAAATTTAATTATTTTTAAAACAGTTGTAATAAATTCCAAGTAAGAATTTTGAATTATTTGTAAAAATTTGTAAAAATTTGTATGAAAACTAAAAAAAATTTAGAAATTATGACAATTTAATTATTCATATTTCAAGTTTAATGGTTGTAATTAAACTTTTCGAAAGAATTTAATTATTTTCATAATAATTAAATTTTTACAGAAATGAAATTTTTTTTCATAAAAATATTAAAATTCTTTGCTAGAATCGAATTATTTTTAATACAATTTTAATAAATTTCTTTAAAACAATAAATTATTTCGAAAACTTGTTACAACAATCTTTTGGAAAAATTCAATTATTTTCTAATAATAAAAAAATTCTTAACTTTAATTGAATTATTTAAAAAAATTGTATAATGAAATTCTTCTACAATCAATTCAAATGATTTTTAACACTGGTTTAATAAATTTCTGATTTGAATTTTGAATTATTTGTAAAAATGTTAATAAAAAATTGTTCTTAAAAATTTAACTGTTTTTAAAAATTTGGATACAATATAAAAATATTTGAAAATTATGACATTCATTATATTTATATACTTTCGCGTATTTAATTTTAATCAATGTTTTCGAAGAAATTTAATTATTTTCATGATAACATTTTTGCAGAAAACCAAAAAAAAATTCACGTTAGTGAGGTTCACAACGCTTAGAATCAACGATTTCAGGAGAAAAATATTTTTTAAGTAAATTTTTATGAATGTTTGTAAAGAAAATAGTACGATTAATTTTTTAAATAATGATTAATAAAAAAAAATTTTTATAAACAGAAAATGTTATTCTTTTGGTAGGAAAATAATTTTTTTTTCTTTTAATCGTTGATCATAAACGTTACAAACTTCACCTACACGTAAAATTCGTTAATTTAAATTTTCAGAACTTTAGGGATATAACCTTCTTCGCATTTTAGAGAATCTAAATTTTAAATAATAAAAATTTTCCTACTTTATTTGATTTTATATTTTCCTAATTTTTAATGATAAAAAAATTTAAATATTTTTGTGCATAAAATTTAAATGCTAATAACTTTTGACTATAATTTAAAATTTTTTATATGTTTAAATCAGTTACAGGCTTTTTGCTACTTTGGTTATTTTCAATTAATTTGAATTCACAGACGAATTCGTTTTAAAATATTATTTTCTCTATTTTTCCAGGAGGAATAAATTGTAATTGTAAAATTTAATTTTGTTGATGCGGAGATAAAAGAAATTGTTCCTGATTCTTTTTATTCTTTCTTTCTTTCTTTCTTTCTTTTTTTTGGTATAAATTCTTATCTCTGTGAAAGTGTCTCTTATTGTTCTTCTCTTTTCACCTTTGCTCTTCTCAAGAAAAAAGGGTTAAAAGCTCTACTATACATCCCCCTATATAACTATATACACACTTCTTCTTTCTGTCTTTTTAAAGTGATATCATGTTGCACAAACATCTATTCATACTCTGTTGTTAAAGAGTTTCTTTTTAGAAACCATGTACAATATACATTGCGAGAACAGTATCATTCATAAATTTTTAATTATTTGTCCAAACACCGGCTTTATGAAAAATTTAATTTGAAAAATGTGACATTTTTTAACGCGTTTCTATTGTGATAATTCATAAAAGAAAAAACGATGCAATGAAAAACAATTTTTCCAACAATAATGCCACATTTCAATTTTTGTTTTCTTTTGCCACTGTAATAATTAATATTGTTTTGTTTGCTTTTTTGTTGTCTTATTTTTTGAATAGTTTTTTCAATTTTTGAATTCATGAAATTCTAATTTTGTTTTTAAAATTAAATTATAATAGGCGAGGAAAATTAATTAAACAACATTGCGTTTTGTTTGCTTGCTTCTTTGCTATTTTTGGGTGTTGAATTTTTAAATTCCTGCAACTCTAATTTAATGTTTTGAAGATTAAGAATTCAATTTTAATTATTGTAAATTTAATTTAGTACTCAAAATATAAAATACTGAAAAAGAATTATTGTAGAAAAATTGAAATTAAAGAATAATAATTAAATTCTTTCTGAAATTTCCTACATAATTGATATATGGGAAATATTATTGTATCTCAGTGAAGAATTTTATTATTTATGAAAGTAGTTGAATACTTGAGAAGAAAATTATTAAAACTTTTAAAAATAATTGAATTTTTTTACAAAAAGTTTATTAAATTTTTTGAAAATGATAACAATTCTTTTGAAATTAAATTATAAAATTATATTAATTAAAATTTAATATCGCTGTGAAAAATTCTTTCAAAAATTTCTGAAAATAATTGAAACATTAAAAAGAAATAAAAAAATGTTTAAAGATAATTAAATTATTAAGAGAATTTTTTTAAAATAATAATTATAGAATTCTATTCTTTAAGTACTTTATTATTTATGAAAATAATTTGAATTTTTTCAAGAAATTTAATTTAAACTGTATAAAAAATAATGTAACTCTAACGATTAATTTTATTAGCATTTTTTGAAAATAATTAAATTTCTGCAAAAAAAATTTATTAATTATGAAGACAATTGAATTTTTGCCATGAAATTTGTTAAAATATTTAAAAATAATTTAATTTTTGTGAAGATTTTTATTATTTATGAAAATAATTTAATTTTCGAGAAGAATTTTATTATATACTTATGGAAATAATTAAATT
This sequence comes from Leptopilina myrica (nomen nudum), assembly GCA_032872475.1. Lineage (NCBI taxonomy): Eukaryota > Metazoa > Arthropoda > Insecta > Hymenoptera > Figitidae > Leptopilina > Leptopilina myrica (nomen nudum). Next base: position 5,157,735 of record CM065467.1, on the reverse strand, counting down.
TTGCAAAGAATTTTATTAAAATTTTTGAAAATAATTGAATTGTTTTAAATAATTTAACTAAAAACCTTTGAAAATCCATTAATTCTTCTAAGAAAAAATTCTATTTTATTAATTAATTAATTTTTACGAAGATTTTTTTTATTTTTGAGGAGAATTTTATCAAAATATTTAAAACCAATTGAATTTTTGTAAAGAATTTTATTATTTATGAAAATAATTGAATTTTATGAAAAATTTGATCAAAATATTTGAAAGTAATTGAATTTTAGTGAAGAATTTTATTATTTTTGCAAATAATTGAATTTTTGAGAAGAATTGTATTAAATTTTTTTAAAATAATTAAATTAAGGAAAGTTTTTGAAAATAAGTGAAATTTTACCAATAATTTTATTAAAATTTTCGAAAACTGGAATTTTGCTAAGAATTTTATTAAAATTTTCTAAAATAATTGGAATTTTTCTAAGAATTTTATTAAAATTTTCAAAAATAATTGGAATTTTTCTAAGAATTTTATTAAAGTTTTTGAAAATAATTGAAATCTTTCTAGAGATTTTATGAAGAATAAACTGAAAATAATTGAATTTTTGGAATATTTTGTTATTTAAAAAAATAATTGAATTATTACGAAGAGTTTTATTATAATTTACGAAAATAATAATTTTAGTTAATAGAATTTAATTAGTTAAAAAACAATTTTTTGACATTTCCAATCTATTAAATTATTTAAAAATTAAAGTTGATTTTTTTGAAAATAAAAAAATTTTATAATTTGCCTAATAACAGTAGAATTCGATTTTTGAGCAGAATATTTGCTAAAAAAAATAAAAAAAATGAAAAACAAATATATCAAATTAAAAAATCTATTTAAGAAATTATTTCAAATACATTTTTCTTTTATTTCAATAAAAAACCGCTGGATTTTGACGCAATGGATAAATAAATAAATTAATAAATATATTATAAATTTATTTTATTTCAGTTAATTAAATTTTTAATTATGCATAATGTAAAGAAGAAATAGATAATTAAATAATCATAAAATAATTATTAATTGATTAAAATACTTAAAATATAAAAAATTGAATGCAATAATTGAAATGTCGTTAACATGAAAACAACAATGTCTGCAGATTCTTATCTAAGAATTTTGATAGAAAATTGATTAATTCTAAATTATCTTATCAAAAAATATTTTTCTCCAATTCGAATAATATAAAGTTGTCGTCGTCAGAGTAAAGATCAAGTTCTTTTGAAATGATAAAAACAATGTTATAATTCGAAAGGAAAATGTGTCAGTAAGACATTCTAACGATTTAAGCATTTAGAAAAAAATGTTTTTATACTATAATATCTAAAATCAATTATCGTTTTTTTTGTCTCTAATCAAAGTATTTAATAAAACAGATTGGAAAAAATAGACACGTGGCTAAATTCAAATGAAAGTTAAATTATTTTTAGATTTATTTTAAAACTTATTTTTATATATGAAATTAAAATTAATTGCGTAACTAGTATAATTTAGTAAGAAAACTAAAGCGAAAGGAAGTAAACTTAGGAAGTTTTAGCAAAAAAACTAACTGCAAAATATTAAAAAATAAAATTTTTAATAAAAGTTTTTTTAATTTAACATCATAATTCTTTTGTAGGCAATGTAAAAGATTAAAATTCTAAAGTATTAGAGAAGAATTATAAAATAATTAATTTTTTTAATTAGTCATGAAAATATTTTTATTAAAAAATATTTCGTTCACTTGAACGTGTCGAGAATTTGTGGATAATTAAAAATCTATTGGAGATAAAAAAAAAGTAATTTTAATAACAAAAATTATATCGTGTGGTATGCGTCGAGAATGTGGGGTAATAAAGAAAAGAGTTATGCACGTGGATTAAAAGAAGCATATGTTTTTCTCCACGTGAAACAGAGAGACACAAACACACGGAGAGGATTAATAATTAATAGAATAAAAATATGAATGATATTAAAGACATTTGGCATTTGTCGCATAGTGTTTAAAACATTTTTTTTTCAATGTATGTAAATAACTCTCTAATGTATCGCTTTTAAAATACTCACACGACTACACTTTGAAAAAACCTAGTTAAATGTTGATAATTTTTTTTTTCTAATCGAAATGCCGCTCCGTCAAGTTTTTTTTTTAGAACTCCTCGAATATTATTATCAGTTAACTGGTTACTTGCCTTCTCAATATTCACTTTTTCCCACTATTATCGCATTTTATATGTACGTGAATATACTTTTTTATATTGTACAATATTTATTGTGCGGTAAAAAAATCACGTGATTCACTCTTTGCCATAACAAACATATACATATAAATATATAGATACAACAACACACTTGTAAAAAGTTTGTTTGAAAATTATTTCAAACACATTTCCATCGTGTTATCTCTCCATTTCGCTATTTCCTCTCTCTAAAGCACAAAATATTTTTTTAATACAATATTTTTATGTACCTTTGAAAATATTCTTTAATTTCCAAATTATGTTCCTTTTTCCTCCCTTTTCTTCTTTGTTTTCTTCTTTGTAGGGAATTTTTTTTTTTGAAACACTATTTTATTTTCTAATTTCTTTTTTTAGAAAAGATTTTTTTTTCCCCTTGATTTGCAAAAAAAAGGAAATGTTTTTAAACTTTGTAATTTTTTGTTTGAAAAAAAAAAAATGAGAGAAACGAGATTTATTTATTTTTGATAGAGAAAAAATAACCGACTATTCGCCAAGACCGCTTAGGCGCAAATGCTGAACTTTATCACATGAAGAGTAACTTTATGCGGCTTTATAAACCGTGAATTTTAAGTGAGACTCACGCGATGCAGTTGCATGCGGAATGACGACAGAGTGTCGACCGCCCCTTTTTCTCTGGTAGCTTTTCCGAAGTATTCGGTCTGCTGAAAATAAAAGCGAGAACGTTGTGTTTATAGCCCAGAGGCGAATGAACAAACTAGAATTTTCTCCCGAGGATATCGGACAAAATTTACTATATATAAAAGAGAAATTTTCCACCAAAACGTGAGAGAGTGAGAGAGGATTGAAAGAAAATTTCCATACTTGATCAATATATCCATACTTAGTAGTTCCGTGTAATATCATATATAGAATGTGGAAATCACATTTGTTTTTCGCGAAATTTTATTTATAGCTCTCTGGCCAATTGAAATAATACACACCTGTATTTATTCAAAAATCCGTAAAAATTTTTGGAAATTTATTTAATCTGGAAAATAATGTAATTTTCAGTATTTATTTTTCTTCTCTCTGTGCGAAATTATTTTCTTTTCGAATGTTATTAAACTTGACTCGAGATTGCACATAATAAAAAATTTTTTAATTTATACACGAATCTAGAAAATTAATTGCAAAATGATTTTCCAAATTAATTAGAAAATAATTTACTAAATAATTTGTAAAGTAGTTTTTAAAAAAATTTGCTAAATAATTGATCAAATTAATTAGAAAATAATTTACTAAATAATTTGTAAAGTAATTTTTTTTAAAATTTGCTAAATAATTGATCAAATAAAGTAGGAAATAATTTACAAAATAGTTCATTACATAAATTAGGAAGTAATTTATAAAATTAATTACAAAATAATTTACCGCAATTAGTTTAGAAAATAACTTGAAAAATAATTTACCAAATAAATTTACTAAATAATTAATAAAATAAATGAAGAAATAATTTACCAAATAAAACACGACATAATTTACAAAATAATTTACCAAAGAAATTACGAAATAATTCACAAAATAATTTGCTAAATAATTAACTAAATAGTTTGCTAAATAATTAACCAAATAAATTACGAAATAATTTACTAAATAAATTTCGAAATAATTTACTAAATACATTTCGAAATAATTTACTAAATAAATTACGAAATAATTTAAAAAATAGTATAAAAAATAATTTACAAAATAATGTACTATATGATTTACAATATAATTTACTAAAATATTGATGAAATAAATTACGAATTAATTTACCAAATAGTTTCCTAACTTTTAAAATAATTTTCCATTTTAAATATTTTCATTTTGAAATTAATGTACTGAAAATTTTTGAATTCCTACAATGTATTTAAAAAAATTGCAATAACTAAATTTATTTCAAGAACTTTATCAACATTTTTTTCAATAATTGAATTCTTTCGAGAAAAGAAAATTAAAATTATATTGAAAATAATTTAATTGAAAACAAGAATTTAATTAAAATTCTTTAAAATAATTGATTACTTTTGAAGATTTTCTTTTAAGGTTTTAAAACAATTTTATTAGAGTTTTTGTAAATAATTACATTTTTTTATTTCATTAAATGAGAAATTTTATTAATAATCAATCTTGAAATTAATCTTGAATGTAATTAAATTTTTTTGAGAAATTTTATTAAAAATTGTAGAAGAATTTTATTATTTACAAAAATAATTGAATTCTTGACAAGAATTTTACAAATTTATAAAAATAATTAAATTTTTACGAAGAATTTTATCAGAATAATTGAAAATAACTGAATTTAAACAATATATTTAAAAATAATTGTATTTCTTAGAGAAATTTTCTTAAAATTGTGTCAAAAATAATTGAATTCCTACTCCAAATTAAACTTTAATTATTTATGAAAATATTTTATTCTTGCGAAAAATTTTCTTATTTTATGAAAATAATTGAATTCTTCCGGAGCATTTTACAATTCATAAAAATAATTGAACTTTTTTGCAGAATTTTATCTGAATTTTTTTTAAGGAATTTTATTAATAATTTTTGGAAATAATTATTTTTTAAAAGAATTTCATCAAAATTGTTGAAAATAATTGAATTTATTTATATTAAAATTCCTGAAAATAATCGAATGTAATTAATATTTGAAAGTATTCTTGTGAGCAATTTTATAAAAATTGTATTAAAAATAACTCGAAAATATTTAAATAAAAAAATATTATTATTTATTATTATTTTTGAATAATAATAAATAACAAATTTACTAAACATTTTTTATTGATTTACTAAATAAATTACGAAATAATTTATCAAATAATTTAAAAAATAATTTAAAAAGTAAACTATTTAATAATTCACCAAATAATTTACAAAATTCCCTTCGGGAATTTCGATTAAATTGCCTTTTTCGATGTGTGGTTATTTTCATAGTTCGCTAAATACTTGGGAGTAAATATTCAATGTTAATATTGAAAGAGAGTTTTCTGTGTTAGAGAGTAGGAAGATAAGTTTCTATATCATCAGCTCTATTGTGATAACAAAACGCAGAAATAAGATTTATCTCTGACTTTGTGAAATTATTATGATACACTGTAATGCACACAACGTTTGAAACAATAATTCATAACATAAATATTAAATTTAAACGTTTATTTTATTCTAACAAAGTTTAAATTTTAACCTTTTTTCCGGGAGGTGGGGGGAATAATTAAATTACTTATTAATTAACAAAATTTTCCTAAATTAAAAAACTTTAAATTTTTATCAATCAATATTTGAATAATGATGATTCTTAATTTACTAATTTAATTTTTATTTGTTAATTGTTTGGTCATTTTTTCCTTGTTGTCAAAAGAACAAAAGAAGCAAAAGAAAAAGAAAAGAATATAGAAAGAAAATAAAACAGAAAAGAAGAAAGAAAAATACTAGAGAAAAAAAAGGAAAAAAGAAAAGAATAGAGAAACAAAAGAAGAAGAAAAAATAGAGAACAAAATGCACAAAAAAATATGGAGGAAAAAAAAGAGAGAGAATTGAAATATTAGTAAATTTGGATTTATTTAGAATAAATCATAAAAGTTATGCATTACAAAAATTCTGTTTAAAAAATATCAACAATACTCCGATTTATCGGAAATTGTATACAGATTAATATTTTAATATTTTAATATTTTGAATACTTATTTTTTTTCGTTTTGTTAAATTGAAAAAAATATCACACTTTTTTCTTTATTGAATTTCCCTTGTGAAATCCTCATGTTCCTGGGGATGATCACTAGCCTGGGGACGTAATTCGTAAGTAGCTATAACGACACCCTGACGGGGAGCTGCAGTCCATTCTCCCTTTAAACCAATATAGTCGATACGAGTTTTATCAGCGCCAGCAGTGCCAGTAAAATGTAGAGTTAGATGATTCACTGACGAGAATTTCACCACTCTGTTTTTAAAGAAATTTTCACACTTTTAATTATTATAATCAATTTTTCAATGTTTTCTACTTGCTAATTTAATTAATTAAATAAATAGTTTTTTGTTTTCTTTGATTTTCTTTTAAAGGACAAATTTATTTTCTAGATAATTTTTAAGACAATTTTTTTTTATTTTCCATATTTTAAAATTAAAATTACTAAACTGATATTTAAATACATTTCTCTTAAATGAGATTTCAAGGAAAATTTCGTTGCAGGAAAATTTTAAAGGGGTAAAAATGCAAATATTCCTGTTAGGTCAATTACATTAGATATAAAATTAAATTTCCTCTCGTTTTTTAAAATTATATTTCCTGCACATTTTCTTTTTCTTCAATTTAGTTATTTAATATTATATTTCCTGAACATTTTTTTAAAATTAATTATTTAATAATATATTTTCTGGGTGTATTTTTTAAATTTATCTTTTGATAGACGAAGAAAAAAAAAATTCAGGAATTACAGGAACTTTTTTCTTTAAAATAGATGGAAAGGTGAATTTATTTTTAAAAAAAATTACATATAAAAATAAATTTATATGCAACAAAAATTATTTTTTTATGCCAGTATTTTTGAAAATTGTTAACTTCAATAAAAATAACGAAATTAAATAAAATTTTGTTAGCTTAACTTTTTTCAGATCTTTAGGGACGTAACTTGCGTATTTCAAAGAATCTAAATTTCAATTAATCAAAATTTTCAAATTTTATTTATTCTTGATTCTTATTGATAACAAAATTGTAATTTCTCTCAAAATATTTTTAATTTTTTAATCATCTAATTATTAAGAAGAAGATGAAATTAATCAAAACCTTAGTAAATGAAAATTTCGTTTATTTAAAAGTTCAGAATTTTTCGGAACTTGGCAAATTTACTATTAAAATTAATTTATCAATTTTCTGAAGTTATCTTCTTCTCTTTTTGATTTTTATGTGTAAAATATAAATTCATGAAAGTCGGGTTTAAGAAAATAAAATAAATATTTTATCATCTTTTGCAAACGTTTTTCTAAAATGTAAATATATAAAAACAAATAAATATAAATTGCAGTCTGGAATAATAAAAATCGAAATTAAGATTAAAATTTGAAATTTATATTGCTTAAAATTTGGATAAATTGAAATTTTTATTAATTCTAAATTAGAACTCAATTAAAAATAAGGTGAATTGAAATTCCAAAAATTAACGATTTACAAAGTTGAAGTCCACAACGTTCATCAACGAAAAAAATTTGTTTGATTTATTCTAAAATTATTTTTAATTTAATATTTATTTATATGACAATAATAATATTGTCATATAAATAAATATTAAATTAAAAATAATCATAACATAAACATCAATCTATTGTTTCTAAATATTTTTATGGCAATATTGCTGCTTTATTTTTTTTAAATTTATTAAGAGAATAATTTTTTTCGTTGATAAACGTTGTGGACTTCAACGTCGTACGATTTTGACGAATTAAAATCAGTGCCATCCAAGATTTCATTCGATGAAAGTTTTAAAAATAAAAATTAAGATTTATTAGAATATAAATTCATTAAAAAATTTTAGAAACTAAACTTTCGATTAAAAACTACTCAAAAAATTTACAATTCAGGTGAACTAGGTGAAAATTCGTCATTTAATAATTAATTTGTTCGCAAATTTCATTCTTCGTTAAAATACTATTCGTAAAGTGTGTTCTGAATAATTTCAAATTAAAAGTTTCTCTCTTCGTAGTTATTAAAAATTCGACATTTAAAAATTAATTTCTAAAAGTGTTAGAACTGTGTTCAGTGGGCAAAATATAGAAGACAAAAATACATACTTAATTGGATATTCATGAACTCCAATTTGGTCGCGAACTAATTCAATCGTTTGATCTACTTCAGTCTCAACTTCATCAAAAGTCATTCCAGGACGATTCTTAAACCTGAAATTTATATTTAACTCATTCTATTCGTGAAAATTGTGTTTTATTATTTAGCAAATTTCCCTCTCAACTTACATTTTAACACTAGATGGATGTGTATCGCCAGGACCTCCGACAATAATTATTCCTTTCAATTTCACATTTCCGGTAAATCTGAAAAGAATATTTCATTATTTCAGACTTTTTTCTATCTTTTAAAATTTGTATTTTTTAATTTTTTGTTTAAACTTTTCTCTTCACTTACGGAATGTTGAAGAGAATTTCATCATCTACATCACTCTCCACAAACTGAAAGAAAAAAAGAATAAAATTAGTTTCTTTGAAAGAAAAAATATTAGTTTCCCTCTTTTAAAAAGAGAATTTATTGAAAAATAAAAAAAAAAATAGAAAATATTCTATACTCACATCTGAACGAGTTAAACGTTCTGCCCATGGTTTGAAAACTTTAACTCCAGTTCCTTCTTCCGATTCATTCAAACATTCGACATTTGATAAATCAATCTTTTCATAAAGATTGTATTGTACACCTAATTCTCCTTCATTGTGTGTATCACCACATTGACACTGATGATTCATTTTTATTTCTTTGACTTAAAAAGAATAATTTTTTTATAAAGAATCAAGTTTTTCTTCAATGTTTGACTATTGTTAATTCATGGATTATAAATAACTTATCAAATTCAAAAGAAATTTGAACTATTTTTAGAAAATATGAGTTTGCGAATTAGGAAAGTTTTTTTTTATTATGATAATGATGATGATGATGATGACAATCACAAAAACCGTTAGAAGCTTTAACTATCGAAGGGAAATTATTTTTATCCAACGAAAAGCGAACAGTTAAAATAATTGGTTCTTTTTTCAATTTTATATCACAAAAAGTGAATATTTTTTTCTCTCTGAAAAAATTAACCTTAAAAATTCCTCTTCTCTGGAAACTCTCTTCTTCCGAATGTGCCGGAAAATATTCAAAATACTCTGAAGTCAGTTCCTTATCGAATTTTTCTCGATTGGAAGAATCATTTTCCCGCTAAGTTTGAAATTCGTTTTTAATTTTTATTATTCTATATTTGTATAAATAAATAAGTAGAAACTAAATAAATTGTAAATAAATGGAAAGTATATAAATAAATAGGAAATAAACAAAAAGTAAATAAATAGGAATTAAATTAAAAGTAAATGAATAGAAAGTAAATAAATAGGAGTTAAATGAATGAAAAGTAAATAAATAAACAATGAGTAAATAAATGTAAATAAATAAATTTAGAGAGGGAATGTAAATTCTTCCTAATGAAAATAATTTACTATTTTAAAAATTTATTGTTTTCATTTTCCTATAAAATAAAAATGTATATATATATATATATATTTATATAACGAAAATATTTTATCACAACAAAATGATGTGTCAGTCATGTGTAAAAATGATTATTTACAATGTAGTTCTCACTGTTTGTAAATCCGCATTGGCTAAATAATTATCGTACATTTTGATTAAGGACACAGATGTTCTTGGTTTCACAACTGATAAGGCGGTTCGAAAATGTTCTTTTGTAATAATTGTCGCTGATAAATCTAATTCCAATGCATTCATTGCGGCCTCGTGACAAACTGCCTGAATTTCCGCACCCGAATAACCCTCGGTAATGTCAACCAAATCCTGAATAATAATATCGTCAGCAATTGGCATTTTCTTTAATTTTATGGAAAAAATTTCCCTTCTTGTCTCAACGTCGGGAAGTGGAACGTAAATTATTCGATCGAGCCTTCCAGGACGTAAGAGAGCCTGAAATAATTTATTTATAGTTAATTATAATTTATTTATTTATTTATTATTTTAGAATTGCAGTTCTTCGTTTGTGACTTTTTGAATTTGTTTGACTCTTTAAAAAAAAAAAAACCTTATTCGATTTATTTTACAAAATTCATTGAAAAAATGCGAGTTTCTCGACAATTTTCAGAAAAGGCAATTTTTTCGACTGTTTTCGAAATATTTAAAAATTTAATAATTAGTGAAAGGTCATGCAACGAAAAAATGCGACTTTCTTTTGAAATATACAAAAAATTAGTAATTAATGAAAGATCAAAAAATTTTTAAAAATAAAGAAAGCCATGTAATCGTTGAGAGTAAAAAAACATTTTTTTTAATACCTTGTCGAGTCTATCAGGTCGATTAGTGGCGGCAACTAAAGTTACATTTCCTAATGCGGTAACTCCATCTAATTCGGTTAAAAGTTGTGTTAAAACTCGCTCCTGAACGTTACTTCCACCGCTTTTTGATGAGGACGATGCTCTCTCACCACCAAGAGCATCAATTTCGTCAATAAAAATAATTGACGGCGCGACTTGTCTTGCTTTTCGGAAAATATCCCTCACGGCTTTTTCAGAATCTCCCACCCATTTTGAAAATAATTCAGGACCCTGAAAACAAGAAAATTATTAGTCAAATAAAAATTAATTTAGTTAATTTATTTAATTATTTAGTTAGTAAAAGTTAAGTATTATTTTACAACAAAAAGTTTTTTTTCCAAGGTTGATTATTCTCATAAAAAATAAAAAAATAATTTTGTTACAAAATAATACAAAAAAAAAGGTTTTACCAAAAAAAATTTGCGAATTACAAAATTAAAAAATGTTTTCTTATTAACTGCATAATCATTATTATTTGTTATTTTCTGACATTTTAGTAAAATTCTACAATAAACAATTTATTATTATTAAATTATTTTCATAAATAATGAAATTATGAAATTTTATAAAAATTGTATTGTAAATAATAACATTCACGCAGATTAAATAATCTTTATATAAATTCAATTATTTTCAAATAATTTTTCATTAGAATTATTAATAAAAACAATTAGTTTAAAAAATTGAAAGAATTTAATTATTTTTACAAGTTTTTAATAAAATTCATGAAACAAATTCAATTATTTTCAAAAATAATATAATTTTTGGCTGGATTACATTATTTAAAAAACGTTTAAGTATTTCTTGACAAAGAATTAAATTATCTTCATAAACTATAAAATTCTTTGCAGAAATTCAATTATTTATAAAACTATTTTAAACAAATTTCTCAAGAGAATTCAATTATTATCAAAATTTTAATAAAATTCGTTTTAAAAGACTTTAATTATTTAAAAATATTAAAAATTTTCTTGGCAAGAATTAAATTATCTTCATATATTATAAAATTCTTCGCAGGAATTGAATTATTTTTAATACTATTTTAATAACATTTCTCGAGAAAATTCAATTATTATCAAAATTTAAATAAAATTCAATTGTTCTTAATAATTTTGTCACAAGAATTGGATTTTTTAAAAATATTTCATTGATTTACAAAAGTTTTTTGTAAAATTATTTTTCAAAGACTTTAATTATTTTAAAAATTTTAATTTAATTGTCTGATAAAATTCAATTGTTTTCAATAATTTTAATAAAAATTTGTCTCAAGAATTCAATTAATTTCAGTAGAATTTTAATAAAATTGTTTGAAAAAATTCAATTATTTACAAAAATTTAGATAAAATTCGTTAAAAAAATTCAAATAATTTTTGTACAATTTTTATTAAATTCCATGAACGAATTTAATTATTTTTTTGAATTTTAATATAATTTTTCGCTAAAATTCAATTAGTTTTTGTACAATTTTTATTAAATTCCTTGTACGAATTTAATTATTTTTCATAAAATTTCAATGAAATGCTTCGCATGAATTCAAGTATATTTAAAAACAATAGTAGTTTTAACAGAATTTAAATTATTCTCAATAAAAGTTTTTAAATTTCTCTAATGAATGTAATTATTAAAAAAAAATTGTAATTAAATTCTTAGAAAAATTCAATTATTTTCAAAAAATTGTAATAAAATTCAATAATCAAATTTGTTGTTACAATCATTCACAACAACGGTTATTTTAAAAACTTGCAAGAGAGTCTGCGTATTATTATTACTACCAAATTTTCAATTAAAATTATTTAAAAAAAACTTTATTATTTTCGAAAATATTTATTTGAATTGAAAGAATTGTATTGAAAATAATTGAATGTTTATAAACAATGTCAACAAAATTCTTGAAAATAATTGAATTCTTTGTGGAAATTTTATGTAAATTGAATTGAAAATAATTAAATTCCTCTGAAGAATTGAATAATTTATGAAAAAAATTCAATTCTTGACTCAAATTTTACTAAAATTGAGTTAAAAAAATTTGAATGGAATTGTTCACAAGAATTCAGTGATTTTCAATATATTAATTTTAAAATTCAAAGCATTTGAAAAGAAAAATTCTAAAAAATTTGTGGAGCAAAAAAACAAATATCCAACTGCAAACTGTGAATCGATTAACAGAATACAACGATTATTGTCAAACAAAAAGGTAGAAATTAGGCTGGTTAAAAAAATAGAAAAAATAATAAAGCAGAGAGAAATTTCTCCAATTTTTTCTTACATTAATATTGAGAAAATTCAAATTGCTCTCGGTCGCTAAAGCTTTGGCAATCATTGTTTTCGAACAACCAGGTGGACCAAACATCAACACTCCCTTCGGTGGAACAATACCCATTCGTTTAAAGACTTCCGGATGCTTCAAAGGCCATTCGACAGCTTGTTTTAATTTCAATTTCAATTCATTCTGTCCACCGATTTCAGACCATTTCACATTCGGTACTTCAACAAGTGCTTCCTTCATTGCCGATGGATTCACATTTCTCAAGGCGTACTCAAGATCCTCGATACTTATCTCAATATCATTTGTTGTAACAAATTCCGTTTCCTTCGATAAACGTTCTTTAGCACACGATCTTGCCTCCGAGCATAAACCCTCCAAATCAGCCGCTACAAAACCGTGTGTTTCCGACGATATACTCTCCACCTCCTGTTCAGTGAGATTATTCGGTACATTGATTAGAATTTTTGTCAAAATATCCTTTCGCATTATACGATCGGGAACATTGATTTCGAATTCCTTTTGTAATCTGCCCGATCTGCGTAGGGAATTATCGACAAAATCCAATTTCGATGTTGTCGCCAAGACGGCAACTCTTGCATTTGTATAACGCAATTCATCGAAGAGATTAATTAATGTGGCAAGTAATTTTCTCTCTTGATCTGTACTTGAACTGGTTTTCTTCGGGCAAATAGTGTCCACGTCCTCTAAAAGTATTATACTCGGAGCCTTAAGAATTGCCTCGTCGAAATATTCCTTTAATACCGTTTCCGTGTCTTCTTGCGATTTGGGAATTAAATTCAAAACACTGATTGTTATCGAATTGACATTGTACTCGGCTATTAGGGTATTTGCTATTGTCGATTTTCCAATTCCCAATGGTCCGTAGAGTAGAATGCCTTTAATTGCATTAAATTGACTGATTTCTCCGCACAAACCCAAAGCATCGTCCATTAGATTTTTTATTTTTGAAATAAGATTTCCATAGCCACCTAAATTTTCCAATTTGAACTTTTTTCTTTTTTCTATTTGTACTTTATTTTCGAGAACAATCCATTTTGTGCTATAAACTGCTTTATAGAGATTTATATTATTTTCGGATATATTTAGTTCGGCGAAAGTTTTGCTTAAATCTTTCGTTAATTCGTCTTCCTCGTCGCGATGCGAATCAGTGTCAAATTTTACTTTGACAATTTTAAATGTCAATTTTCTACAGTAAAATGGAATGGAAATTCTATTGTCGATGGCAAAAATACTATTGTCCGTGTGACTTTTAATCATCAAATCGAATTCGGACGAAAAGGTGGGTAATGTCTGTTTTCCTAGGTATTCGATAAAAATTTCCTTAGCAAGACGTGGTGCGGTTTTTAGTTTTTGAACTTTTATGTGCGAACCAAGTCTGTCTAATTCTAAGGCTGAAAAGTGAAATAAAAAATTTAGTTTGCGGTTAGAAGAAAACTGAAAATTATTTAATTAAAAAAATATTTATAAATTAATATTATCTAATATTTATAAATATTTAAAATATTTTATAATAAGCTAGCAAAATTTTTTTTTAAATATCAAATTCAATTTTTGAATGATTTCAGACTCCAAATTAAAAAAAATCACTTTTCACTTAATTAATTATTAATATTATATTTCAAAACATAATTAAATTTCATTACAAGAATACAACATTTTTAAAAAATAACAAACAATTCTTCACAGAAATTTAAGTATTTTCGAAAAATATAATAAAATTCTTCAGCAGAAGTTCAATTATTTTGAATACAATTTTGATAAACCTTCTCGAAAGAATTTATTGACATTCAAAAGTTTCTAATAAATTCTTTCAAGCAATTAAATTATTTTCAACAATTTTAGTCAAATTCTTCGTAAAAATTCAATTATTTTCGTAAATAATAAAATTCTTCACAAAAATTCAATTATTTTCGTAAATAATAAAATTCTTCACAAAAATTCAATTATTAAGAAATAATTTAATAATTTTCTTGATAAGAATTCAATTATCTTAACAAGAGAAAATTCTTCCAAAGAATTGAGTTATTATCAAAAATTGATAACAAAATTTGTCACGAAAATTCAATTATTTTCATAAGCTACAAAATTGATCGGAGAAATTGAATTATTTTAAACAGAATTTATATAAAACAAAATTGAATTTTTTAAAAATGAATTCATTGACTTTCAAGTTTGAAATAAAATTATTGAGAAAAATTCAATTATTTTCAAAAATTGTAATAAAATTTGTCACAAAAATTAAATTAGTTTCATAAGTTGTAAAATTTATGAAAGATATTCAATTACTTTTAATACAATTTGAGTAAAATTAATTGCAGGAGTTCAATTATTTTTTAATACTGTTTTAATAAAATTTCTGGAAATAATTTTATTATTTTAAAAATTTTGAATAAAATAAATTCTTTAATACAATTCAATTACTTTTAAAAATTTTTTCGTAACAATTAAATCACTTTCATAAGATCAAAAAATCTTTGGAGGAATCTTAAACAGAATTTCCATAAAATATAATTGATTTTTTCAATATAATTTATTGACTTTTAAAAGTTTTTAATAAAATTCTTTAATACAATTTAATATTTTAATTATTTTCGTAAATAATAAAAATCTTCAAAAAATTCAATTATTTTAAAAATTTTAATCAAATCTGTCGCAAAAATTGAATTCGTATCATAAGTTATAAAATTTGTGGGAGAAATTCAATTATTTTAATAAAATTTTATAACATTTTAATAAAATTAAATTAAATTGGTTTTATTCTTTTAAGAATATTTATTCCTTTTCTAAAGAATTTTACTAAATTTTTTTTTAAATATTCAATTATTTTGAAAAATGTTGATAAAATTCTTTATAAAAATTCATTTAATTTAAGTACAATTTTTATTAAATTTCATGAAAAAATTTAAATTTTTTCAAAAATTTTTAATAAAATTCTTCGAAATAAATTCAGTTATTATAAAAAATTTAAATAAAATTTTATTCAAGGAGTAAATTATTTAACAGTTAAATTAAAATAACATTTTTTTAAAATTAAAAATATCATCTTTTAAAATTAAAACGAAAATTCACAATGTAAAATAATAGAATTTCTATACATTTTTCCTGCAATAATATTTCTACGAAATTTATTCTCTGAATAAATAAATAATAAGTCTGATTCTACATAAATCTGAATTACAGTAAAAATTTGAATTAATTAAAACAAAAGTTTATTTTTAATAAATTTAATTTTTAAATTTTAATCTAAAAAATGATATATTTAAAAGAACTTGTCAATCATACCACTTTTTGTTAGTGAAACACTAACGACATTTGAATTGTTAGAATGAAAAGCAGTTTTAACAACAACATTATTTCCAACAACAAGTACGTCATCACCTAACGCAATATTGCAAAATTCCATAGCGGAAGTTGATAGAAATATCATTTTATTAGCTTCAGTTTCGCTAATATTTTCTGGCATGTCTGTAACAGAATATAATTATATTTTTTTAGAAGAAAACAGAAAATAACATTATAATTAATATGAATTTAAATATAACTGATAATAAATATAAAAGTATAAATATAATTATTTATAGTAAGCATAACATAAAATAGGCTTCCGTAAAAAATCGTCACTTACCCTTCGTATTGTAAATTTCAACCAAACTATGCAAAACTCCGTTTCGTATAAATCTGTAAATCCAATTTTCCTTTGGTGGAGGACATTCCTCCAAATGATTTTCATTGTCTTCTGTACTAATGAGACATTCACATTTATCACATTTTACCCATTTAAATGCACTCGATCTTTTTCTTGACGTCATATTTCCAAATTTGTTTAACTATTTTTTATCGTTAGTTAAATAACGAACAAAATTTTATTACTGAAGAAAAGAAAAATTGGAGAAAATAAATTTAGAAACAATTTGAAATGTCAACCACGTGGTTTTTGTTTTCATACTTTTGTTTAGATTTTGTTTCAATTAATTCAGTTAATTGACATTTTGACTCGAAGAGATAGATAAAAAATAGAGCATTTGATATAGATCAGATTATTTAAAACGAAAACTAATTAAAAATGAACCAAATTACTCTATAAATAATGGTTATATTTCCTCAACTAATTTTCACCATAATTTTTTTATCTTATCTGTCAAAAATTTAGGTTAGGTTAGTTTTTTTTCTCGATATTTATATCGAAAAGAGTATCGAATTATCGATATAAGACAACTTCAGAGTTTTAACTTTGCACGTGCTGTTTGAGGTTAGACTTCTGTAAATAACATAAATAATGACAGATATATTGCGCTGATTTATTATAAACAATTATAAATAAAAGTGAAAAAGTAGGTACTTTGTTTATTGAATTTCTAAAATTGAAATTTGTTTACAATGGCCGATGATGATATACCACCGATAATTGCTCGATTAGCAGTTGATCGAGTTGATACGAATTTCTTTCAAAATCAAGAAGTTCAAATGAATTATTATACTCCAGGAGAGGAAGTTTCTACTCAGGGTGACTTTTTAAGGTATTTTGAAATAGTTGAGAATATTTTATAAATTTTGCAACACTAGAAATTATAATAATACTGTTTCTTAATTTAGATTTTAATTTATTGTTTCAAAGGTAAAGAATTGGATTTTGATTTATGTGGATTTTAATTTGTTTAGATTTAGATTTAAATTTATGGAGTTTAGTTTATGTAGAGTTTAATTTATTTAAAAGGTGGGAATATAAATTAGAAACTAATTTGTCGATGTACTTTAATAGAGGTCATGGCACTTACATGGACGAACATAAAACTTTACGCTCATCAGTGGCTGGTGTTTTAGAAAAGGTGAATAAATTAATTTCTATAAAGCCATTTAAGACTCGTTATCAGGGCGAAATTGGCGATGTTGTCGTTGGTCGAATTACAGAAGTGCAACAAAAGAGATGGAAAGTCGACACAAATGCGAAATTAGATTCGGCACTTCTTCTTTCCAGCGTTAATTTACCTGGAGGAGAATTGGTAAGATTGACATCAAATTTTCTCTAAAAGTACATTTTTTATTTTTGTAAAAAATATTCGATTCTAGTGAATTAAATTATTCTTCAGTTCATTCAAATTAGTCTAGACTTCGTACTCGTCTGGAAATTTTAATAAAATACTTGCAAAGAAATGAATTATTTACAGGAGTTTTTCGAAATTCAAATTATCAATATCTACTATTTCCGAGTCTTTGACTCGGAGCAATCGACGTCTTCATGTTTTATAATAATTAAAGATGACCGAGTGTGAAAATCGCTATTTTATATTATAAGATTTTCTAAAAAAAAAGAATTTGAAAATAATTGAATTTCTAGGATGAATTCTTTTTATTTATAAAGATAATTAAAATTTTGATAATAATTTTATTAAAATTCTTTCCAAATAATTGAATTTCAGAGAAGAATTTTATTATTTATAAGGATAATTAAAATTTTGAACAGATTTTTTTTTAAAATGTTAAAAAGTAATTGAATTTTGAAGAAGAATTTTAATATTATTCAAAATATTTGAAATTGTGGGAAGAATTTTCTTATTTTTTAAGATAATTGAATTTTGCAAAGAATCTTATCAGAACTTTTAAAAATAATTAAATTTCCATGATGAATTTTATTATTTATAAAAATAATGATAATGTTGACGAGAAATAAAAAATTTTTTTTGAAAATTATTTAATTTCTGCGAAGAATTTTATTACTTTTGAAAATAAATGAATTTCGAGGATGAATTTTATTATTTATAAAGATAATTACAAATGTACAGAAATAAATAAATAATTTAAATTCTAACAAGAATTTTATTATTTATAAAGATAATTGAATTTTTGAACATATATTTTTTTAAATGTTTAAAAGTAATTGAATTTTGAAGAAGAATTTTGATATTTATAAAAATAATTGAAATTTTGAGAATTTAAAAAAAAATTTCAAAATAATTGAATTTTGCAAAGAATTTTATCAAAACTTTTGAAAATAATTAAATTTCCATGAGGAATTTTTTTATTTATAAAGATAATGATAATTTGACGAGAAATTAAAAAAAATTTGAAAATAATTGAAATTCTGCTGAGAATTTTATTACTTTTGAAAATAATTCAATTTCCATGATGAATTTTATTATTTATAAAATTTTGACGAGAAATTAAAAAAAAAATTTGAATGTAATTGAATTTTTGCAAAGAATTTTATTATTTATAAAGATAATTGAAATTATGACAGGCATTTTATTAAATTTTTTTTTAAATAATTGAATTTTGGAAAAAATACCTAATTAAAATTTTGCCATGCATTTTATTAAATTTTGTTAAAGATTATTCCAGATTGTTTGATGTTAAAGTATGTGTTGGCGAAAAATGTGATTTTTTTACAATTTTGACAATATCGTGTTTCATTTTTGGCGTTTTTTTCCTAAACATTCATTTGACTTTTTTTGAAATTTTATGTGACTTTTCGTGATTTTTGTTGTGAATTTATGCGACTAAATCGACTTTTTTTGAGTCTTAAAGACGATCCAAACCCTGAAATAATTACACAATTAGTTTAAAATTTGTATTTAAAAAAAACGTAATATCTTATTTTTTTATTTAAAAATTATTTTTTTTTAACAAAAAATCTGTGAATTTTTGTTTGTTTTGCTGTCTTTTGGAATTTATTCGTCGCATAAGTGCGCAAACGACGAAGAATCATTGTGTCCGTATAATTTGCATTGTTTTGCTGTATATACCAATCAATGAAATTTTGAATGTTAACAGATGCTTCTTTGGCTTCTTTGCGAATGTCTTTACCTCTCGTGCCAGTCAGGTCACTTTCTTCGCCCTCAAAATTTGACTCTGATTCTGAATCATTGTTTTTTTCCTCAGAAATTTCGATTATTTCTTCGTCTGTCAATATATTATTGCAACCTAACGCAACATCATTATCCAACCATTCGCGGATTTCATTTTCGCTCAAAGAAAAAAATCCAACTGATTCAGCTAGAATTTCATTTGTCACACAATCATTTTCAGAATTATGCGTAGCTGGACTTTGGTCTGTTAATTCAATAGGCCACAATTTATTCCATGCTCGTTTTAGTGTTTCTTCAGAAACTTCAGCCCAAGCATCCGATGCATTATCAATTGCATGTTTCAAATTGTATGCTTTCCAATGTTCTTGCAAAGATAAAGCTTCCTCGATTACAAGAGTTTGAATGAATTTCTTCCTGTATCGACGCTTGAATGTTTCGATAACTGATTGATCCATTAGTTGTATCAAAGATGTGGTATTTGCAGGTAAAAAATAGCACGTGATGTTTCCATCGTCACTTTTTAGTAAACTGGAATCAGAATGGCTCGGTGCATTGTCTAACAACAAAATTGCTTTTGGTGGTAAATTTTTTGATTTTAAATCTTGCTGAACATTTGGCACGAAAATCTGAAATAAATTATGAAAATTATTTTCACCATTTTGGAAAGAATAGAAAAATATTTCTTACCTTCTTAAACCATCGCGTGAATATTTCTGAAGTCATCAAAGCGCTCTTCTGTGCTTCGTATGTGCAAGGAAGCGCATTCATATTCATCCCTTTAAAACAGCGTGGTTTTATGGCTGTGCCAATCAACAGCAGGGGAATTCGGTTTTTCCCACTTGCATTAGCGCACACCATTGCTGTGATTCGTTGTTTTTGTTTTTTAAATCCTGGAGCATATTTTTCTGAAAACGAAGCGAGTGTTTTCGTAGGCAATGCTTTGTAATTCAAGCTACTTTCGTCAGCGTTATACACTTGATCACGTGTAAAATTATTTTCATCAATTATTTTTTGAAATTTTATTTTAAAATCCTTCACAATATCGATACTGGCAGCACTCAATTTATCACCTTCGATTTTCAATTCTCGTAAACCATGACGATTTTTAAAATTGTTCAACCAACCGGTGCTTGCTTTAAAGCTTTTTTCGCCATTTAATTTCTCATTAAAAAATAATGCTTTCTCAGCAATAATTGGTCCCGAAGGTGTAACTCCTTCATTTCTTTTTTTTAAAAACCATAAATAAAGTGCAGTGTCCAGCGCCTCGTTTGCTGCTTTTTTCATTGTTTTTCTTTTTCTAGCACGACCATCTAAAGATTTCATTTGCGAAGCAAACTTCTCGATTTCGTCAGCTTGTTTTTTTAAATCGTTCATGGTGGCTCGCGGAATATTGAAAATTCTTCTTAAAGAACTCGCAGTTGCACCTTTTTTAATTTCTGCTATGATTTCCAACTTTTTTTCGATTGTAAGAACATTTCTCATTCGTTTCATCCGACCCGGCGTGACTGCACCAGATTCCATATTTTGAACGAACAATTTTTTTATAGACAATGGCAAAATATTAATAAACAAGATGTTTAAACTTAAACCGAATGAAATTGAAATATATAATTACAATTTCACATAGATACTCTGAATAGTGGGTCCTGTGCACGAGAAGAAATATACTATTGCATTGCATTCAAAATTGAATAGGTTAGTTGCGCGTGAGAATCAAAACAAACATGGAAAATATCTAAAGCTAAACTGCAGGAAATTAGAGGTTATGGCTACTTAAATATTTCTCTTCAGAGAAATATATTGGAATGAACTTGCAAAATCAATTTTTTAATTAAAAAAATAAAAAAAAATTATCTTGGACAGTGACAAATAACCGCGGTGACAATAGACCGAGAGACGGAAAATCGAAGTTCCACTGTAAGACAATTTGTTGTTAAATTCAATTATTTGCAAAAATCTAAATTAAATTCTTAATAAAATTTTGATTATTTTAATAAACGGACAAATTTTGACCAGATTTCAGTTATAGTCTAAAATCATAATAAAATTTTTCGCAAGAATGCAATCGTTGTTAAATATTTTTTTATGAAATTCTTAGCGAAAATATAGTAAATAATTCAATAATTTCGAAATAAAATTCTTCGCAAAAATTTAATTATGTTCAAATATTTAAAAAAAAATTCATTAAAATTTAAATTATCTTTTAAATAATTAAATTCTTCACTGAAATTACATGATTATTAAAAAAATGTGAAAAATTCTTTCCAAAAACTCAATTATTTTCAATCAAATTTGTCGAATGAATTGGATTATTTTTAAAACGTTTAATAAAATTCATAGATGAAATTCAATTGTTTAAAAAATTTTTAATAAAAATTTGTCCTAAAAATGGAATTTTTTATGAGTAATTAAAATTCTTTGGATGGATTCAATTATTTGCAATAGATTTTTAATAAAAATGATTTTTTTTTCTTAAAAGAATAAATTAATTCATTAAAAATTAATTGATGTTCAAAAGTTTTTAATCAAATTCGTCACAAGATTTCATTTTTTTAGATAATCCAATTCTTCAAAAAAAATTCAATAATCAAAAATGCCAAGGAAAATTGTTGGAAAAGTTTCATTTTTATTAAGTAACAAAATTCTTCTAAATAATTTTCTATAATTATAATAAATTATTATTCATTAAATAATAAATTACAATATAATTATAATTATTATTATTTATTAAATAAATGGTTTTTTATCTTTTGAAAAGAATTCAGTTAGTTTAAAAATTAAACACAGTTTTAAGAAAATTCTTTTTCAAATAATTCAATTATTTACAAAAATTTTTAATAAATTTTGGCTCAAGAATTGAATTTTCTTCGGCGAAGTTACAAAATTCTTGGGAAAAATTTAATTATTTTGAATAAAATTTGAATAAAATTTCTTAATGGAATTTATTTATTGGTAGAAAGTTTAACACAATTTGTTGATACAATAATTTAATTTTTTTAGTACAATTTGACCATTCCTTGTACGAAATAACTTACTCTTCAAAAAAGGGGTTTTGATTTAAATCTGTTAAATTATTTGAAATTCTGTAGAAAAATAAATTTAAATGTTTGTCTTAAAATAATTATTCTTGTTTTAAATGTAATTTAAGTTAGAAATTATGAAAAAATTGAGTCATCAAATTTAATTTTTCGATAACTACTTTTTTTCACTAATTTCTTTAGCCTTGAATCTCCTTTTTGCTACTTTGTTAAAATAAATCATCGAGTACGAAGTCTGTTATTCTCTAGTTATTATTATTAAATTACTCTCTATTTGATGGAACAATTTTCTAGTTAATAAAATTAGCACATTTAGTAAAAATAATAAGAATGACTTTTTTCTCTCTAAAAAAACAGAGACGAAGATCTGTGGAAGACGAGCAAATGATGCGTCGCTATTTACAAGAGGGCGATTTAATTTGCGCCGAAGTACAAAGTATATTCGTCGATGGATCTCTTTCGTTACACACACGTGTTCTTAAATATGGAAAACTATCCCAGGGCATTATGTTAAAAGTCGCTCCTGGCCTGATAAAACGACAAAAAACACACTATCACAATCTTGCAAATGGAGCAATTCTTATTCTCGGCAATAATGGATACATTTGGATTGGAGCAAACACAGCAGAGACCGATCGCTCCGAAGGTGGTTTCACACAAGATTTATCACGTATCTCACAACAGGACAGAGAAGTTTGTTCCCGTCTACGTAATTGCATTCTCATACTATCTGAATGCAATTTCTTCCTCACTGACACATCCGTAACTTATGCTTACGAGGAATCTATGAAATACAAAATCAGCGAACTCCTTCTTCCCGAAGTAATGGTCGATATCACTCTCCTCACACACCAGAGACTCAATCAATAATAATAATTATTTTTGTGCTACGATTTTCCATTTTATACAATTTAACCAAGAATATAAATTTAATTTTGAAAAAAAAATCATTGGTAATGGAAATTTAATTTTTACACACACTGCATTTCGAAAATTCAAAAATTCGCCAACTCGACTAGTTATTGAAAGTTTGAAATATTATTGAATCGATAGTTCTTTTTATATTTGTGCTTAATTTAAAATAAGTAAAAGGTGAAAGTTTATGTATGTGCATTATAGTTGTGTGAGAAATATTGCACGAGGATAATATCAAGTATCGATTACACAAACTTCTTGGATACGTAAATTTGTAATGCAGCATCATGGACGCGTGTTTTACTGCATTCGATAAAGACGGTGATGGATTTCTTTCATTAGCTGAATTTGAACTAATTTGCCGTGCATTATTTCGTAATGATCGCGGTAAAGTTTATGAACTCGAGGAACAACAATTGAAAGATATTTTCGCTGTTTTCGATACCAAGGGTGATGGTTTGCTTGACAGGATAGAATTTGAGGTATATATCCGCATCATTAGCGTAAATAGTATTTCGATTTCATATTTTAAGGTAGTTCACCTGCAGTATTCTCTTTTTTATGGCCTTATTATCTATTTTTTTACACCCGAGGAAGATTATTTTTCTTTTTTTTAAAAAAGTGATAAACTTTACACCATTTAACAGAGGGAAATTATATTTTTCTTTTAATTGTGAAAAGAAAAAAAAATTTCCAGAATAATCTGCATAAATAACTAGCAACAATTATGCAGTATTTCATTTCTTATTTTTATGCAAATTACGAAATTTTTTTATTTTTAAATATGAAATTAAATTTTTTTTTATTAATTTCACAATCGAAATTTTAAAAAAATTAATTTATAAACTTATTATTTATTACTTTCTTGAATTGTTATCAATTTCTTTGGAACAATTCAATTATTTTCAAAAATTTTAATACCTTTTTTCGAAGGAATTCAATTACGTATTTACAATTTAAAAAAATAAAGTTTTCGTAGAATTTCAATTACTATTGAATTTAAATACAATACATTTAAATTAGTTTTCTTGGAAAAATTAAATTATTTTTTACAAATAATGAAAAATTTCTTCAAAAATTAATAATTTTTAATTCGATTTAAATTCCCTTGTAGACACTGTTCGTGTCATAAACAAGTGTAATAAATAAATAAATAATTCGATTTAAATATAAAATTTTCTGAATAATTCAATTGTCTTTTAAAATTATAAAAATTCTATTCTAACTTTCAATTATTTAGAGAAAGTTTGTTAAAATTGTTCATATATTCAATTTTTTCAATATAATTAAAATTCAATTTTCGAAAGAATCATTATTTATTTTAATTATTTTTGTTCAATTGTTTTTATTATTTTATTCATTTATTTTTTCAAATTTTAAGACAATTTCCCTGAATAATTTAATTATCTTTAAAACTAAAAATTTGTTTCAAATTTTCAATTATTTTCAGAAATTTTGTTAAAAATTTGTTATGTAATCAATTTTATTCAACATGATTTTAATTAAATTTTCGAAAGAATTAAATTATTTTCTGAAATTTAAAACAAAATTTTTTTAAAACATTTCTGTTCTTTTTAAAAAGAATTTAATTCTAATCGTGACTTTAATTATTTTCAAAAACTAATAAAATTCTGGGCATAGTTAAATTATTTTCAAAAGTTTCAATAACACTTTTTGTAAGAATTTAATTATTTTCAATCAAATTTTCTTTTAAGAATTCAATTTTTTATTCTCAAAGTTAAATTAGAATTTTTTGAAATACTTGAATTTTTCAGAGAGATTTTATTAAAATTGTAATGAAAATTATTTTATTCTTTTACAAAGAGTTATCAAAACCTTTGAAAATAATTAATTTTTTATTATTTATTATAATTACAATAATAATTTTTGTAATAATAAGCTATTATTTTAAAAACTTGAATGAAATTCTTCATAAAATTCAATTACTTTCAAAATTTTAATCAAAATTATTAAAGAAAAAAAATTATTTAAAAAAAATTTCTTTAAAAGAATGTAATCAGGATTTTGAAAATTTTTAATAAATTTCTTTTACAAAATTCAATTATTTTCATTACTAATGAAATTCTTCAAAGGAATGCAATTATTGTTAATTTAATTGTAGTAAAATTTCTGGAAAGAATACAATTATTTTTCAAAATATTAATTAAATTCAATTATATTCAAAAATTTTGATAAAATTCTTCGGACAAATTGAATTTTTTTTTAAATAGTAAAATTTATCGCAGGAATTCAATAACTTTTTAATAGTATGTTAACAAAAGTTCTTAACAGAATACATTTATCTTAAAAAATATTTAATAAAAGTTTTTCATTGAATACATTTATTTTGAAAATTAAAAAAAAATTCTTTCAAAACGTTCAATTTCTTTCAAATGTTATGTTAAAATTCTTTAAAATAACTTAATTATTTTTATAAATCGTAAGATTCCTCTCACGAATGTGAATGATCTTTAGGTCTTTTTACTTTAAAAAAAAACAATTATTAAAAAAGTTGAGATATGAAAAAGCAAATAACAACTTTTATCATTTATGAAAATAATTCAATTCCTGAGCGAATTTTATTTAAATTGAAAATTCAAGAATTTCTGCAAAGAATTTAATTATTTTTGTAAAAAGTGAATTCTAGACAACAATTCTATTGAAATATTCGGAGTTAATATAATTTTTGTGAATAATTTAATTATTTATTAATTCAAGTCTTTAGAGAAATTTTATTTTTTACGAAGAAAATTGAACTCTTGCAAATAAATTTATTAAATTCTTTAAAAATAATTTAATTTCTGCAAAGAAATTTATTATTTATAAAGATAATTGAATTCTTAAATAGAATTGTATCAATCATTTTTTTAAACAATTGAATTTCTGCGAAGTAATTGATTATTTATGATGAAAATTGAATTCTTGAGCAGTATTTTTTATAATTTTTTAAAATAAATGAATTTCTTCAAACAATTTTATGATTCAGGAAATAATTGAATTCTTGTGCAGAATTTTATTAAAATTGTTGAAAACAATTCTGCGCAAATTTTTCTGTTTATGAAAATAATTAAATCCTAAAGAATTTAATAAAAATGGAATTATTTCTAGATATTCCGTTCAAATGGTATTAAATATAATAAATTGAACTTCTGCATAAGAATTTAATTAAATTTATTGAAAATTATTTAAATCTGTTATCTAAGAATTTGTTATTGAATTCTGGACAGGAAACACCGCGTTAATTTTGCTAGTTATTTTTAATAATACAGGTAAATTACTTTATAGGAGAATAAAAGAAATTTTGAAATTCAGGTTTGTTGGAATCGTTGGATTAAGGTATGCACAAGGCCAAAAAGTGCATTTCTCATTGTGGACGTGCAGAATGATTTTATAAGTGGTTCACTTAATATACAAAAGTGCGCTGCTCAACACGATGGTTCAGAAGTTATTGAACCGATAAATCGTTTATTGGAGAACGTGCCTTTTGATGCGGTTTTCTATTCTCTCGATTGGCATCCTGTAGATCATGTTTCGTTCATCGATAATCTCCATCTTAGGTAAAATGAAAATTTAACACTTGATCTTTATCAACAAATGGACAAATTAAAAATCTTGATCAGGTCTCAATAAATAAAATAATTTAAATATTTAAATAAATAAAAGACGAAACAATTCGAAATAATTTCAATTAATTTGAACTTAATTATCTAATTTAATTTTGATTAATTATATTTTTTTCTTAATCAAGAATAAACTAAATTTTAAGGGATATCGATTTATCGACTGGAATAGCGAAAGAGGAGATACACGTTTACGATACAGTGACATTTATCGGCCCACCTGAATTAAAGCAAAGATTATGGCCGAGGCATTGCGTTCAGGATTCATGGGGCGCTGAACTGCACAAGGATTTGAAAATTGTCGAGAAAGCAATTAAAATTTATAAAGGAACAAATCCTGATGTTGATTCATATTCAGTATTTTGGGATAATAAAAAATTAACCGAAACAACACTCTCGTCACAATTGCAAGCGAAAGGTGCAACTGATATTTATATTTGCGGTCTTGCCTATGATGTTTGTGTTGGAGCAACGGCCGTCGATGCTCTTGCTAGTGGTTATCGAACAATTTTAATCGATGATTGCAGTCGTGGAGTTGATTTGGTGGACATCGAGAAAACAAAATCAACAGTTATTGCAAATAATGGCGTAATTGTTAATTCGAGTCAAGTTCAGGCAATGGTCGAGGGACGTGATAGAAGACCCGAACTTGGTTATAAACTCGCAATGGAAATAAAACAGACGCTAAATAATAAAATAAATAAATAGAAAAATAATTTCAAAATCCAAATTATATGAAAGTATACGAAAAGTGAAAATTGTCACTGATAAAGAAAGAAACTCAGGGCTCGAACTAGGTCCGTAAAAATCAGTTTTTTTTTGGAAAAAGACTCCGTAATTTGATTAAGAAAAGACAAAAAAAAGCTCGTAAATTGTACGATAAAATTTGGAGAATTTTATACAAATTAGAAATCATTGCATGTAAATAAAATTCTTCACAGAAATGGAGGGAAAAAATTAAAAAAATTTTTTTAATTCTCAACAAAATTTTCATTATCTTTAGAAATTCTTCTTGGAAATTCTATTATTTTCAAAAAATTTTCTCAGTTCAATGATTTTTAATATCTACAATAAAAATTGCAAAGGAATTTAATTATTTACAAAATTTTTAATAAAATTCTGTTTAGGAATTAAATTATTTTCGTAAATAATAAAAATCATTGTAGAATTTAAATTAATTTTAATAAAATTTTAATCGAATTCCTCCAAAAATTATTTTTAAAATTTGATCAAAATTCGTCAAAAGAATTGAGTTAAAAATTCAAAAATTTGTTTATAATATTGTGAGAATTCAATTTTAAGAAATATTAAATTATTCAGTAAATTGTTTTTTCTTGTATTTAAATAATTGACTTCTAGTAGGATTTTCTAATAAAAATTGATTTAAAAATTAATTTCAGTTAAAATTTTATATTATAATTAAACGTTAAAAGCATTATAGAGCGAATTTTTTGAAATATATGAATTTTGAAAAGGGTTCAAATCAAAATCTTTGAAAATTTGAATTTTTTATATTTTTAACTAACAATCCTGTGAAATAAATTTTTATTAAAATTCAATTACAGATTTTTTGCAATTATTGAAAATTTGTATTTTCTAATACGTATTTACATAAAGAATTTGTGAATAATTGAAATTTTGTAAAAATTGAATTGTAAACAAATGAATTTGAAAATTTTCAAAAAACTTTTCCAAAAATTATTATAAATAATGCATTCTTAAAAGAATTTTAGTGAAAAACACCAAAAAAATTTAATTTTAGAAAAGTTATAAATTATTATAAGATTTTCAATTATTGTCACAAATAATAGAATTCTTCCCAAGAATTAAATTATTTTTTATACAATTTTAAATAATTTTTCTAAATAATTGAATTATATTCTAAAATTTTAGTAGAATTTATTGTTTTAAGAATTCTATTATGTTGATTGCAATTTGAATTAATTTCCTCAACAAAATTGAATTATTACTAACATTTTTAGTAAATTTATTAAAGTATAAATATAAAATAATTAAAGATTTTTAAAGACTAGTTTTCATTGAAAATATTTTAAAGTTTAAACATTTTGCAAAATGGATGAAATACGTGAAAATTGACGGAATTGGTAAAGAAGGTGTAAAAATTAAGGAAAAAGTTCCAAAATAATTCAATTAAAACAAAAAAAATTAGTAAAATTTTTGATAAGAATTGAATTTTTAGAATCGTTTAATTACTTAATAAATTTTTTATATTTGTATTTAAATAATTGAATTCTAGTAAAATTTTCTAACGAAAATTGATTTAAAATTGAATTTCAGTTAAAATTTTTATATTTTAGTAAAAAAAATATATATTTAAATAAAGAATTTACGAATAATTGAAAATTGAAAATTCATAAAATAGAATATTGTAAACAAATGGATTTGAAAATTGTCAAAGAACTTTTTCGAAAATTCAAAAATAATCGATTTAAAGAAGAAATTTTGTTAAAAATTCTTAAAATTAATAGTTGAATTGATATTATTGATTTTATCACTCGATCATCTTTTTCATTTTTCATTTTTGGTCCATAAATTCAGTGTTTTTCAATGCTTTCACTGGTTCGAGCCCTGGAAACCTTTAAAATCGAAATTTGATTTATTTGAAATTAGCCTTTTTAATTATAAAGAATTATTTTCAAGCTATTTTAGGAAAATACCTAGCCATTTAGAAAATGCGATTTTCATTTGAATTTCTAATTAGAAAATTAGAAATAAAACCAAATTTAGAACTAGATGTAAAAAAAGAATTTTACAAAATATTTTTTCAAAATTTAGAATAACTTGACGATAAATGAAATTGAGATATTTTTTTTATTATATGTAGATAATTGAATTAAAAATGATAATGTCTTGTCAAGCTTTTTGTAAATAGATATTGCGGTTATTATTTAAAATCTTTTTTCTGACTTGCGCATAATGTAATTAATTGTAAATAAAACTTCCCTTGGATTGTTAGAAAAAAATGTTGTGAAATAAATATTGAAAATGTTAAACCAAAAGCGAATTATTGTATTTTTAATTCCTTTTCCTTTAATTAAAAAAAAAGATCCGAAAGAAATATTAAAAGTAAAAATGAATTGTAAAATATTATTTCTAACCTTCTTGATTTTTACTAAAATGAAATGCTTATTAAAGATTTATTTTTATTTTTCAGATTCATTTTCATCTGACAATCAACAATGGTGAGCAATATTGAATCAAATTTGAAATTTCTTTTATGAAAATTTAAATTAAAATTACGTAAAATTTATTTTTGAAAGATTTAATTTTTAAAAAACTGTTTTTACAAATATAAAAATTTAATAATTATCTACTTTTAAATCATTAATTCCGAGCTCTTCGTTCTGTTCGAAATTTCTCTCGTATTTTGTAATTTTCAATCTATCGTCTGGCCCATCGTCCGATAGACTTTGTATAAAACTATTTCCAGCAGGATCGTCTAAAATTAGTGTTACTTCTTTTTTACTGTCGAGAATTTCCTCTAATTGGAAAATAAATTTCTCCAATCTATCAACAGTTTCCCTATCACTTGAATCGCCCATAAATGCCGTGGAAGTTGAGAGTTGATTTTTAATTGATGTTATTATTCCCTCGACTGTGGTGAATCTCCCTCCAAATGTTGTGGGTCCAACTTCTAATTCCAATTCTGGAATTTCCATGTGACACGTGTCTGATTTCAAAATATCACGACTAAAATCATTTTTACCTGTTATTTTCACTTCTATTTTAGCACCTTGGGGTTCTATTCCCGTTCCACTTTTCACTTCGTTTGTGCGATGTCCACAAACATCGCAGGTTGTTGCCATTATTACCACTTCCTTGAAGTAGGGAATATCTTTAGGTGATGAATTAAGGAAATCTATGGAAATAATTTAAATTTGCGTCTAATTTTAAAAAAATCTAATTTGTGTAAAAAAAAGGATTGAAATTAGTAAATTCATGGAAATCAGGGAAAAGTCAAGAAGTTTCATTACAAGTACTGGATAAAATTAAATTTCTAGCATTCGAAATTTTTGAGCCTTTTCTGTTTGCCACATAAACGATGAAATTATCACCAATTCTTTAATTTTTTCTATATCTGACAATAATTTCTTTTTAAATAATTTCAATCTTGAACAACTATATCACAAAATAAATAATTCATAATTCGTTTAATGAATAAATAATTTTACTTAAATATTTTGAAATTACTTCAATTTTAAAAGATTGCGTTTACAATTTTCAAAAATAAATAAACTACAATCAGTTTCAATTTAAAATTCTATAAAATTTCAATTTTCAATTAATTTAATTAGAAAAATTAAAAACTTAGATTTTTAAAAAATTTTAATAATTCAAATTCCTCTAAAACTATTTCAATCTTTTAATATGTATTTTATTATCTATTAAAAATAATGGATTTATAAAAGAATTTTTCAATTTTGGAAAATTTACAAATGATGGCAAAAATTCCATTATTTTTAGAAATAAATATTTTTAAATTTAAATAAAATTCTTCGTAAGAATTCAATTTTTTATATGAACAGAAACTTTTTAGCGCATAATTTAAATATTATCAAAAATTTTAATAACATTCTTTACAAGAAATCAATTATTTCCATAAATAACAAAATTGTTCGCAGTAATTCTATTTTGTTCAAAAAATTTTTTAAATTCTCGTCAAAATTTCAATTGTTTTCAAAAGTAATCAAATTTTTTTCCAAAATTCAATTATTTTTAAAAGTTTTAATAAGAATAAAATTTTTTTGATAAACAGAAAAGTTTTACGCAAAATTCAATTGTTGTTAAGAATTTTAATAAAATTCATCACAAGTATTTAATTATTTTCATGGGTAACTAAAATTTTCGCAAAAAATTAATTATTAAAAAAAATTTAAACATTCTGGACAAGAATTCAATTACTTTTATAGATAATAAATTTTTTCGTAGAAATTCGATTATTTAACAAATATTATTTATTTACCTATTTGTTATTATTATTTTAAAAAAAAATTTTAACATTCTAGTTAAGAATTCAATTATGATCGTAAATAATAATTTTTTTTTACAGAAAGTAAATTATTTTAAAAAAATTGAATATAAGATTTTAATTATTTTATAAATAACAAAGTTCTTTGCAGAAATTCAATTACTTTGAAATATTTGTGTAAATTTTTTTTGCAAAAATTCAATAAATTATTCAATTTTTTTCATAATTTAAATTTAAAAATAAAATTCTTTTTTGAAATTCAATTATGTTCAAATATTTTTAAATTTTCTCATACAAATTTCAATTCTTTTTAAAGCATTAAATTCTTCTCCGATATTTAATTATTTAAACATTTTTTCTCAATTCAGTGATTTATAATTTCTACTATTCTAATAAAATATTCTAAAATTTTCTTAATAAAATTTTTGATATTATTTCATTATTTTCTAAATGTTTAATAAAATTTATTGCCAAAAATTTAATTACTTTCATAAGTTATCAAATTTATTGCTTTGCAGTAATTGTATTATCTTTAACAGAATTTTAATAAATTGAATAGATTTTTTTCTTAATATCAATACAATTTTTAATAAAATTTTACAAAACAAATAGAATTTTTTCAATACTTAATTTAAATAAAATTCTTTGAAACAATTCGATTATGTATTTTAAAAAATTTTCCTCAATTCAATGATTTTCAGTATCTACTATTTTAATGAAAATTTTCCAAAAGAATTCACTTATTTACAAATTGTTTACTATATTTCTTTGCAAGAATTTAATTATTTTCATAATTAATAACATTCTTTTTATGAATTAAATTATTTTCAGAATAATAAAACTCATAGCAGAATTTCAATTATTTTTAATACAATATTTTAATCAAATTTCTCGAAAAATGTAATTTTTAAAAAAATTTTATTAAAATTTGTCAAAAGAATTCAATTATTTAAAAATTTATTGATTAAGTTCTTTATTTTTTTAAAAATTTAAGAAAATAATAATTTAATTGAGATTATAAAAATAATTTTTAAGATGTTACAGTTACAATATTCTTATAAGTTTGAATTTGATTATTCTTGTAAGTTTCTTAATTTAAAAAAGTTTGAATTTTAATATTTTAAAAATATTATTTTCTATTAAAAAATAATAATGATGAAATATTTATTTAAAAAAGAAGTTATTGATGTTTTTGAATAACTTCAAAATTTAATAAATTTGTAAATAAATGTAATAGAATAGTTTTTTGAGTATCTAATCATTTTTAGAGTGAATCAAAATATTCTTCAGTATCAGGAAAAAGTCAAACCCTGATTAAGCCATTATTTCATTAAAAAGTAATCCAATTTGTAATTAGAAAATAATTTAGTTTTAATTTTTAATTCTTGTTTAAAAAAAAACGAGACAATCAATTTTGTAAAAGGATACTGGTCACTTTCATGTTTGTCTCGCAAGGACTGTTGCACTCGGGACAATTTGTTGGAAATGTTAAAACCTCGCTTTCAATTTCCTCTAAAGGAAACTCTCCCTCTTCAATTGGTTTCAATAGTTTGTCCTCATTTTCCAAATAAATTCCTAAAATGTGATTTTGTTCCAAGGATCGTTTAAAGAATGTTATTTCACAATTTTCGTCTTTAAGAGGCATAAGTGGATTTTCAACGAAACAATCTCCGGAAATATCTTCAAATATTATTTTAAACGGTTCTTGACATTCCTTGAGAATTCCAAGTTTTTCGACAAATTTTTCAATTTGTGTCGCTATTTCCGCATTTTCCTCTTTTCTTTTCGCTTGATCTTGTTCTAAACCAGCGATGCTGCGTTCAATTATTCCTTCGACGGTGGTTACCTCTAAAAATAATTAATTTTATCGTTAGCAAACATTTCTGCACAGAAACAATTTTAAAAAGTAAATTAAGACTAAATAAACTAAAGTAAAACAACTATAACTAAATAAACTAAATCTAACTGAACTTAAAATAACTATCGAATAATTCCAATTCGGAAAGAATTTTGTTTATTGAATGAGAAATATAATTAGAATCTTACCTCCTTTTTGCGATTGTGCAGGAATTTCAAAATCTAAATGAGGTATTCGAACAGAAGTGTAATCGGACTTTACCACCTGTCTATTTAAATCGCTATTCGTAACGACAGTCAAAGTGATTTTAATTCCTTTTTCTGTAATTTTCCCCGCATTCTGAATTTCATTATTTTGATAACCACAATGTTCGCAAGCAAATGATGAGATCACTATGTCTTTGTAATATGGAATTTTTGTTAGCAGTAACTTAGTAACGCCCTGAAAATGAATAAATATATTTAATTTGGATGGAATAAAAAATATAAAATAAAAGAATTTTTTTTAATTTATAAATGTCAATAAAAGCGAACGAGCTGTATCGAGTGTGGAAGATTTATTTTCATATTTCATTAACAATACAAAAAGCAAACTTACATTTTTTCCACAGTTCATACATAAACTTTCAATAATAGTTGATTCAGATTCTGATCCTTCAGCCGAAAGTTCGTGAAATAATGGATTTTTTTCATTTTTACTCCTCTCTTCGGATTCTGACATTTTGAAAAATTATAGGTTATGTTGACTTAACAACCTGCACGTGGTTGACTCTATGGTGAAAGTAGTGTACTAAGTACTACAGTTTTTCGTCTGCTATTAAACAGCAACATAACCTACGTCTGAAAGAATATACAACGTTGAAAATGAAATATTTCGTGTAAATAATAATGCAAATTATTATTGAAATATAAAATTATTATTGGTGACAAAAAGATATGTATGATTATTTGAATAATTTCAACTTCAGTAATTGTTGAGTAAGTATATAAACAAGAAATAATCACACACTTCAAATAAATATACATGCAATTTATGAAAATACATAGTAATGTTTATTTAACTAATGTTTTTTAATTTTTCTATTAAAATTGTTACAGAAATGATGTCAGATACGGAAAGTAATTTTACTTTTGAAAAATGCCAACAAAATCTAAAATCTCTTGAATTACCTTCTAACTGTTGGTGTACAATTCATGGAAATGACAATTTTTTTGCTTTTGTAAGAATAGGAGATGATGCCAATTTTCAAAGGAAAGTTGTTGTTTCAAAAAATTTTAATGTTAAACTTTTTTTTAACGAGAAACTGAATCCACTTTCAAATTTTATAACTATACGAATTTACTTTTACTTTGGTAAAATTATTACTTTCAGCGTGTCAATTTTACAATTTTCTGTAAATTTACTACTCTATTTTAATTTTAATTATTTTTTTCAATATTAATTTTTCATATTTTAAATATTTTCCATTTTAAAATTAATTTATTAAAAATGACTGAATTATTGCCAAAAATTTTATCAAAAAAATTTATAATAATAAAGATTTCCTTGGAAGAAAAATTTTATTATTTCGAAAAAGAATTTATTGAATTCTCGCGAAGAATATTGATAAAATTTTTTAAAATTCTAATTAATTTTTATAATTGAAGAATTTATTTGAATTTTTGAAAAATAATATAGTTTTTCTTTAGAATAATTTTAATTAGAATTTTTGAAAATAATTGAATTCTTTCATGAAGTGTTATTAAAATTTTATTAAAAGTAATACAACTTTTTGCTAAAAATTTTACTATTCATAAAAATAATTGAATTCTTACAAAGAATTGTAAATGAGGAAAGAATTATTTATGAAAATAATTAAATTCTTACGAAGAATTTAACTAAAATTTCCAAAATTAATAATTCAATTAGTTAATAATTGAATTTTTTTAAACTTTGAATCTAAAATTTTTCAAAAATTCATACAAAAAAATATAAAAATTTCTAATTTACTTAATCATTCCTAATAAATATAATGTAACGTTCTGCGCGTATCATTTCCCAGCTTATTAATTAAAAATCCGTAATTTATTGAATAAAAAATAATACATAATTTGTAAGAAAAAGTAAAATATAAGTTAATAATATTAATTAACAAAATTTGAATGAAAAGAATTAAAAAATTTTTAATAATGTATTTATTTCAATAATCCTTCTAAATTTGAAGGTATGTTACATTTTTCTTAAACAATTCTAATAGCGAATCGAAAAATATTCTCATTATTTAAAAACAATTATTAACAAAAAAAATTTTTTTATTTAGAACGAAAGTTTATAAAAAAATAAAGAAATAAATTCAGTCTAATCTCTGATCAGATTGAAATAAAATAATTAACTTATAGATATAATGGTTTGCGTTTAGACTTATTAATTATTTTTAAACATAAAACAAAGAAAATAACAATAACAAGATCTTTATAATAAAGAATATGGAAAAAACACAACTCATATTGCTTTTAATTAAAAAGCATAAAAACAATAATATTGGGGGGGAAATTGATATAAAATATATATTTTTAATTTGTTTTTTTTTATTACGTGAGTAATTGAATGAAACTCGCTTTAAATAATAAGTAAAACGCAAACCAATAAAACTAGTAAATATTAATACGTTCATTTAATTTCGTTTGACGAATAAAAAAGTGATTTTCCTTAATATATTTCTTTTTTTTCGCACCAGGGGTTTTGAATTATCACTAAGTAATCAGCCTCAAGATGTTTCTCAATCAATGAGCAAATATTTCATGAACCTCTTTGCCTTTTTTCTATTCGAATTCTTAATCGTCTTCGGAGGAGCTGCTGAAATCTTCATTGATATTTAAATTGTCGGCTTCTCCATCTAAAATTATTAATTTTTTATTATTATAATAATAATAATTTTTTTACTATAGAGTAATTCATTAATTATGTTCCTAAGCAGGGTTGACACAAAAATTTACTTTTGTCTTTCCCTGATTTTCAGTTAGAATTTTGACTTATTTCCTATAATTATCCGAAAAATAAATTATTTTTTAGAATTTACAAATAAAATTCTAAACTATAAAAATTATTTTTTTTTAATTCTTGACAATGTTCTTTGAGAACTCAATGATTTAAACAAAAAAAAGAAAATAATTAACATTTATTATTTCCCTAAATATTCATTCAAAAATTCAAGTGACTTTAAAACATTATTCGAACAAAAATTTTTAAAAAATAAATCGTATCAAATTTTTAAAATTAAAATTATTTAACTCATAAAATTTTTAATTATTTTCCCAATATTTAACTAAAAAAGAATTCGACATTGAATCATAAATTTTTTAAATCATTTTTGAGAAAGTTCTTTGTAAAATTCAATTTTTCAAAATTTTCTAAAATTTTAGTTTGAAACCTTTTTGAAATTCAATTATTTATAACAATTTTAAACGTAACTCGAAAAAAATTTAATTATTATCGGAATTTTTAACAAAAACTCTTCATAGAATCAAATATTTTTAAAATAATTTTTATGAACATTTTTTGAAGATTCAATTATTGAAAACTTTCTAAAATTTCAATTTCAATCTTTTTGAATTTCAATTTTTTATGAATATTGTAAGTACAACTTATAAAAAATTTAATTATTTTTGGGATTTTTAACTAAAATTCATCCTAAAATCAAAACTACTTTATTATTTTTAATCATATTGAGAAAGTTCTTTAAGAAATAAAGTATTTAAATATAAAAGAAAATTTCTATAAATTAATTCTAAAATCCGAATTCAATTTTTACGGAATTTCAATTGTTAAAAAATAATATTTATAATAACGACGATATTTTTTGACTTATTAAAATAAAAATTTGCATTTTTCACCAAAAAATTATTTTTTATATTAAAAGAATTAATTCCTAACTAATTTTAATTGGAATTATTTTTCTTTTTTGGATAATAATTTTTCAATTTTTAGTCATATTTTCTTGTTTTAAAAGCTGAAAAAAGTTTCTTTCATTTCAACTTTAGGAAACTTCAAAACTTTAGGAAAATATTGAGTATTTTGCGTTTAACAAATTTTAATTTTCCAACTTGTTGATCAAGAAATATTTAACAAAAAATTTGTAAGACAAAAACGTTAGTAAATAGAAAATTAAGACTAGAAATCAATTAAAAATTTAAGTCAAAATTTTAGTGAATAGAAAACTACTTTTATTCGGAAATTAATATTTTCTAAAATCAACGATTTTATCATTAACGGTTGTAAGAAAAAACCTTTTTCATTTAGAAAATAATATTTTGCGTTTACAAATTTTAATTTTACTAACGTGTTGACAAATAAATATTTTTAAAAAATTGAAGACAAAAATTTTAGTGAATAGAAAATTATTTTTATTCGCAAAATAATATTCTGTAAACTATTTTTTTTTTATTTTTGTCTTTAAAATTTTAAATTGATTTATTGTGTTCATTTTCTATTTACTAAATTTTTTCTTAATATTTCTTGATCAACAAGTTGGAAAATAAAAATTTGTAAAAGTGAAATATTATTATTTTCCGAATGAAAAATGTTTTTTCTTCCAATCTTTGATAATAAGCGTTGTAAATTTCACCTACGTGTCACAGTTTCAAAAAAAATTTCAAAATTTTGTTGCAATTGAGTAAAAAAATAAGTGAATATTTTGAATTACCATCTGCCGGATCTAAGAGACCAAAATGGGGTACTTGACCAATTCCCATTTCCTGCATTCGCAATATTCGCAGTAACCAAGCGGGAAAACCATTTTGCAAAACGTAAATATCATTTTCATTCTCTCTATCGTTGGCGAGTACATGAATTAATGGTTGAAGATCATCATTATCATTCTCTTCAGCAGCAATCATATTATTACCCTCATCGTCACGATTATTATTCGCCAGATCGCCATTTTCTAATTCCAATTCATGAAAACCAGGTCTCGGTGCTTCTTCAATACTCGGCGATTCAGAATCAGAAATTCTATCATGCTCAATACTTGGCGATTCAGAATGGGAAATTCTGTCTTGCTCGATACTTGGTAAATCGTATTCTGGTGTCATATCGTGTACCGACGTTGAATTTGGATAACCAGAATCCATGATTTCCGGTGATGAACTATTTGGCGGTGTGTCTAAAATTTCACACGACACTGGATTCATTTCCGAAACATCCGATAGATCTAAAACTTTCGATGCACGCGAATCATCGAAGACATAATTCTCCGGGCATCTTGCAAACATTCTTTCAAATTCTGAATAATCGCGAACAACTTCCATTTCATGTATCACAGTTTCACATTTTCGATTTTTTTCCTTATCATCGAGATAAATGAAATTTTTCATTTCTTTCGAATCTTTTGAATTTATATTCTTATTCACGTTTTTGGAAGACCCTTGTAAATCACTTGATGAATTATCTAAACATGCATTGATATGTACATTAGATGAATTTGGTGTATTGTCGGCAGTGTTGCGCGTTTGTAAATTATTCTTCATTAAATCTAATGGTGTTGATTTGTACATTTCGTCAGATGTCGTCGATTTTTCTAGAGACGATGACGATACGTTGCTGGAATTGAAGTTTGGAAGCGATATTTGACTACTGCTTTCGGAGAAGTCTCGGCTGATTGATTCCGGTGTTTGTAATCCTAGAAGCAAACAGTTTATTATAACACTAAAAGTAATAAAAAAAATAATTTTTAGTTTTTAAAACAGGGATAAAAGTAACTTTTTGTCTTCTAATAGGTAAAATGGGGTTTTCTAAAAGATTTCAAAATTTTCCAAAAATACTTTAAAAGAAGATGACAAAAGAAATTATAATAAAAATATACAATGAACCATTTAATTAATAAATAATTTTTTTAATGATTCAAAAAATATCATCGACACTTTGAATTATTTCTAAAAACTGTAATAAAAAGTCTTCTCAGGAATTGTATTTTTTAATACAATTTAAATTAAATATTTTAATAAAATCTTTTTAAGAATTTCATTTTTTTCATAAAGAAACTTATTCCCAGGACTTAAATATATTATAAAACATTTTAATAAAATACATCGAAAAAATTTAATTATTTTTAAACATTTTTTTTAATTCTTAGAGAAAATTCAATTATTTTCATAAATCACAATCTTTTTTGAAGGAATTACAATATTTTCATAAAATTATAATACAAATTCTGCATGCACAAGATTAAATTATCTTTAAAACATTTAATAAATTCTTGGCATGAAATTAATAATATATTTTATAAATAACAAAGTTTTTAGCAGGATTTCCATTATTTTAAAATATTTTCATAAAATTCTTGGAAAAATTCATTTATTTTCAACAATCAGAAATTTTTTGGAAGAAATTCAATTGTTTTCATACACTTTTAATCAAAATTCTCCACAAAATTCAAGAATTCAATAACACATTGGATTTTTTATTCAATTTTTTACCTTCCCATGATCATTTATTTATCAAATATCAAAATTCAAGAATGTTTAAAAATTGTAATAAAATTCTACTTTTAAAATTTTTGACAACATTTTTTATAAGAATTTAATTCTTTTCTACATAATTTTAAATCAATCTCTTAAAAGAGTTTAATTATTTTCATAAATTTTTTTTTTATAAATAAAAATATAAAATATAAAAAATTTTTAAAAATAACAAAATTCTTCGTAGAAATTCCAAGATAGTATGAAAAAAAATTTCAATAAATATTCATGTCCAGAAATTAATTATTTTTATAAATTATAAATAAAAAAAAATCTTCTAAATATTTCAATTAGATGTTTTTAAACATTTTTTTTAATTCTTAGGAAAAATTCAATTATTTTCATATATCACAAACTTTTTTGGAGGAATTCAATTATTTTCCTACAACTTTAATAAATATTCTGCCCAAGATTCAATTATTTTTAAAAATTGTAATTAAATTCTACAAAAGAATTCAATTTTTTAAAAATTTGTTGATAAAAATACTCATTAGAAT
Organism: Leptopilina myrica (nomen nudum); assembly: GCA_032872475.1. NCBI lineage: Eukaryota > Metazoa > Arthropoda > Insecta > Hymenoptera > Figitidae > Leptopilina > Leptopilina myrica (nomen nudum). The sequence continues at coordinate 5,116,925 of CM065467.1, read as the reverse complement.
TCAATTATTTTCAATACAATTTAATTTTTTCCTACATAATTTTAATTTAATTTTTTAAAAGAGTTTAATTATTTTCATAAAATTTTTTTTATAAAAATTCGTCACAAGATCTAATTACTACAAAAATTTTTAATAACATTTATGTCAAGAATTTAAATTTAATATTTTTTTAAATGATTCAAAAAACGTCATCGAATTTTTAATAATTTCTAAAAACTGCAATATTCAAATTCTTTTTAAGAATTCAATTATGTTGAAAGTAATTTTTTTAAGAAATTCCCAGAAAAATGCAATTATGGTCAATAATTTTATTAACATTTTTGCCAAAAATTCTATAATCCTTAAAAATAGTAAAATTCTTCACATTAATTCAATTATTTGCAACACAATTTTAAAATGCAATTTTCAAAAATTCTTGACAATCATTTACTTAGTTTAATAAAAAATAAAATTCTTCGCAAACAAATTAAATTATTTTTAATACAATTTTATAAAAAAAATTTGAACATGATTTAATTATTTTTATAAATTGTAATTTAATTAAATTGAATGCCAAAAAAAAAAATTTAGAAAAATTTGGAAATTTGTTCACAAAAATTAAATTGTTTTCCAAAATTTTGATAAATTTTTTTCTATAAAATCAATTCTTTTAAAAAATTATGAAATTGTTTACAAAATTTCAATTAATTTAAATATAATTCTATTAAAATTCAAATATTTTGAATGAAATAAATGCTAGAAAAAGAGTGCATACCTTCCCAAAGATCAGATTCGTGTAGACTGTCCTCGGCTTTCTGTGAATTCTTGTCCTTTATGTACTTTCTCCTTAGTTCGTCTTCAATTTCCTGAACGGTACGAAATTGAATCGACGTATTTTTCGAGAAACTACCGTCAAACTTTGCTTTCTTTGAGGACAAATTCTCATCGGTTTGTGATAAATTATCATCTAATTTCGAGCAATTCAGCGATGAAGTAGCGGAAAGTGTACTCTCAAAGGAGAGATTACTCAAATCTTGAAAACATGTTTTTGAATTATCATTTCGAGATGATTCCAAATAAATACTGCATAAACTTCCCAATTCATCCAAAGCAACCGAAGGGGAATCTTGAGATTTTATTTGCGACTTACGATATGTTTTTCGTACCTTATCATTAGGAGTGATTCTCTCAGATTTTGTCGATCCACTAACTGATTGACTTTCATAATCTGAATGGTAAAGTTTGTGAGGTATCAGTTCAGTTGAATTGTCAACAACATTCTTAAAACTAAACGTGAGAGGACTAGAATTTTCAATTGGTTTTCCTTTTTCCTGATTATCAGAAAGAGATTCATTTTTCACTTCACTGGAAGATTCGGGCACTTGATTCGAACACGTAGGCCTTGGTTCTTCTTCCTCCTGTTTAATGACCATAATAATTGCTGGATCCTGACTCCAATCTTCCTTTGAGATTGCGTCTCCGGCAAAATTATTTGTCCTAGAGGTAGGCGGACCCGGATCTAAGTCCCAATCGTCCTCAACAACTTCTTGATCGTTCCATGAAAATTCCAAATCGTCCCAATTTTCCCCGGAACTATTGTCAGAGTCGGAGGGTTCGGGTATCAAGACAACGGGTCCATTTTCGCGAGCAACAATTCTCCATCCGTTGTGCTCCAAAAGTTCTTTCAGCGATTCCACTGAGACATTGTATTTTTTCAACGGATCCAATAATTTGACCAATGGAACTTCTTCGGAATATTCCAAACTATACATTCCGTAATTTCTTATGTAGTAAACGGTGTCATCTAAAATTTTCTGCTCGTCAGAACGATTATCGACATGAAAGGGATATTCTTGAATTGTTATTATGTTAAAAAGGCCTTCAACACCTGAGTAGATTAATTCATTTGGTGTTGTTCGTCGATGAAAGACTGACATTTGAGAACAACAGCCGAGATCTTCTGAACCTGCAGGTCCTTCACATATTCCACTGAATGACACTTCGTAGTCTGGATATCGTAAAACAATATTCTCCGCCCTGAAATTATTTTCAAGCATATTTAAAAAATATTTAGAGAATAATTAAAGGAAAGGAATTTATAATTCGGTATTCTTTAGTTAAAGATGAAAGAAGTTTTTTTAATATATACAAAAATGATTAAATATTAAAAACAAAAATTAAAAATAAAAGTCGATATACATGAAATATTAATGAAACATTAAGTGAGAAATTATTCGGATAGATTGTTAACTTCTTTCCCCTTTAATTATTTACAAAATATTGACAACGAAATTAGAAAATTAAAAAAATGGGATTAAAGTAGAAAATTTTTTCTTTATGTACCAATCTTGGAATTGTTCCCTTGTCCACTCGAATTTGTGGTCGTAGTGTCGAAAACCTGGTTTATTGAATAAAACATTAAAATCCGCATTCGGAGTGGTCATGACAGCAACTTGTGGTTTGATGTATCCAAAAATATTATCCGGTAAATCTGTCAAAGTGTCGGGATATAAATGCTCTATTCTGAAAGCAAAAAGGAGAATATTTAATTATATATTATTAATGAAAAATAGTAATACAGAAAAAATAATGATCACAAATTTTTAACTCATTCAAATTGTGTGAAAACTAATTGATTAAAAATATTTTTATAAATTAGGTACTGATTGCAATGAAAATAAAAAACTTAAATACTACCAGGAATCACAGAATAATTTTCGGTCAAAATAAATTTAATTAAGTAAACCATTTTTATTCTAAAATTTAAAAAAAAAATTTCAAAAAATAGGAGACAACAAGAAATAAAATTACAATAATAATAATAAATGGTAATATGATTTTATAACTCGTTCGTATTAGTTATTATAAAAATGATAATAATAATTACACTTATATAATTATTATTGTATTTTGATTACAAACATATTTATGAAATTCATCGAAAATTTTAATAACATTCTAGTTGAGAGTTCAATTATTAATAAAAATTTCAATAAAATTCTTCGCAGCAAATTAATTACGTATTTTAAAAAATCGTAATAAATTCTTAGCAAGAAGTTAATTATATTCATAAATATCAAAATTATGAAATTAATTATTGTCATAAATAAAAAAAATCTGCAGCAAAAGTTCTAATATTTTCAAAAATTTTAATACATTCTTGACAAAAGTTGAATTATTTTTCATAAACAACAAAATTATTCGAAGGAATTTAATTACTTTTAAAACAGTTTAATAAAATTCTTCCAAAAAAATAAATTATCTGAATAAATAATAACATTCTTCGAAAAAAATTAATAATATTTAAAATTTTTATCAAATTCTTAAGGAAAGTTCAATTATTTGTATAAATCACAAATTTCTGAGCAAGAATTCCAATATTTTCATAAAATTTTAATAAAAATTCTCCACAAGATTTAATTATTTTTTTAAATATAATAAATTATTTATGGACACAAATTAATTATTGTTATAAAGAACAAAAACAGAAGCAGAAATTCTATTATTTTCATACAATTTTAATACATTCTTATCAAGAATTTAATTTTTTTCATAAAGATCAAGATTGTTAGCAGAAATTCAATTCTTATAAAACATTTTAATTAAATACTTCGCAAAAATTCAATTATCTTAATAAATAATAAAATTCTTTGAAAAAATTCAATTATTTTTAAACATTTTTCTTTAATTTTTAGAGAAAATTCAATTATTTTCATAAATCGCAAACTGTTTTCTAGGAATTCCAATATTTTCATTTTATTTAAATAAAAATTCTCCACAAGATTCAATTATTTTTTAAAATATAATAAATTATGACCACAAATTAATTATTGTCATAAAAAACAAAAACAGAAGCAGAAATTCTATTATTTATAAAAATTTTAATAAAATCTTTTCAAAATTTTTATTTATTCATAAATAAAAATATTTTTCGAGAAAATTCAATTAGGTATTGTAAAATACATTTTTTAAATTCTTATTAAGGAAAATTCAATTATTTTCATAAATCACAAACTTTTTTGGAGAAATTACAATATTTTCATAAAATTATAATACAAATTCTGCACAAGGTTTGATTCTACTTTAAAAATTTTTGACAACATTTTTTATAAGAATTTAATTCTTTTCTACATAATTTTAATTCAATCTCTTAAAAGAGTTTAATTATTTTCATAAAATTTTTTCTATAAAAATTCGTCACAAGATTCAATTACTTCAAAAAATTTTAATAACAATCATGTCAAGAATTCAATAACTTTCATAAAAAAATATTCTTCGAAATTATCAACAACTTCAATAAAATTCTTCTCAAGAATTACATTATTTTTAAAAATAATAAAATTCCATTATATTATTAAAAATAACATAGTTCTGCGTTGAAATTCCAAGATAGTATTAAAAAAATTTCAATAAATATTCAGGTAAAGAAATTAATTATTTTTATAAATAACAAAATTCTTTCGAAATAATTCATTTAGATATTTCTAAACATTTTTTTCTAAATTCTTAGGAAAAATTCATTTATTTTCATAAATTATTAGCTTTTTTTGGAGGAATTCAATTATTTTCCTACAACTTTAAAAAATATTTTGCACAAGATTAAATTATTTTTAAAAGTTGTAATTAAATTCTACAAAAGAATTCAATTTTTTAAAAATTTGTTGATAAAAATACTCATTAGAATTCAATTATTTTCAATACAATTTTAATTTAATGTCTTAAAAGAATTTAATTACTTACAAGCATTTTAATAATAATTCTTCGAAAAAATTCAATTATCTTTATGAATAATAAATTTCTTTGCAGAAATTCAAATATTATCAAGAATCACAAGTTTCTTAGAGCAATTCAATTATTTTCTTACAAATTCAAGGAAATCTTTTGAAGGAATTTAATTATTTGCAAGAATTTTTGTGTATATTAATTTTTGTCTTTGCACAAATTCAATTGTTTTTAATACAATTTGAGACTGCGTCTACAACAGAAAAAATAATGTGTAGAAAATTGTGTAATATACAGTGTAATTGCCCCTGACAGTTGTCAATGCCAAAAACAATACACATTACACTTCAAATTACACATTATTTTTTTCTATTGTAGACGCAGCCTGAAATAATTTTTCTAAGTAATTTAATTATATTGAATGCAATTTTAATTATTTTACTCGAAAAAATTTAATTATTGTCTTCAATTTTAATAAATTTATTGAAACATAAATGAATTAAAACATTTTAAAAACTAGTTTTTATTGAAAATATGTTTAAAAGTTTGAATGAAAAATAATGACTTACAATTCTATACAGATTACAGCATCCGTTTTTTCGAGAAGTTTATCATTGTGTGTTACACTCCCTTCAAGAACACTTATTGTTAAGGGCTTATCACGTGTATGTAAATAATCAACATGAAGGGGATGTGCTTTCTTCTGACTCCATTCTAAAACTTCTTTATCTACATCCACACACAAAATTTCTTCCACTCCTGGTGTATTTTTCAAATACACCATAAACCCAAGTTCTGAACATCCAAAATCAACGACCTGTTGAAACAAAGAAAATTTATAATCAACGAAAATTTCAAAATTAATCCATTGCAAATTAATCACATTGATAAATTATAATATACAAATTGTAATAATGTCAATACTCATCGTGATTGTTTACTTTTTGGAAAATTTAACGCAAAAATAAATCACGCTTTCTAACCTCAAATGTTAAATTGCAAAATTTGTGCACTTGGCAAATATCAATAAGATTTAAAACTAATGTAAATGTGATTTAAGTTTCAAATTTTCGCGAATTAAATAGAGAAAACGTTAAACTTAATTCAGAAAAGTTTGATAAATTCGTTACCTTTCGTATTTTCCCTTTATAACGAGGGTCCTCGAGGATCTTTTGTACGGTAACATATCTTTGAATGTATGCGGGTGGAAAAAATTTAATACAAGTTTCCATGTCTTTTTCATCATCCGAATTATCCCCCGGTGGTTGGGCTAATATTTCTTGATTTCGATCTCGAAATGAAATATTCATATTTGCATGAGGACATTCTTTGTCAACAATGTCGTGACTTTGTTTACGACTTGTGTATCGATTATAAATTAACTTCCCAAATATGTACAAAACTTGGAATAGTACAATAATCATGACAATAATTGTAAACACAGTTTTCACATTTCCGTAAATATATAATAATAATTGTCAAAATTTTCCGGCTTCTCTATTACTTATCTCGCACTCTCAACTTACTGTTGTTCTTTTTAACATGTTGTTATTATTATTTTCTTTCTGGCGGTAAATATTTCGCTGGTTCAAAAATTGACCGCTAGATGGCAGATGAATTCATTTCTTACTTGACAGCAGACGCAGCAGAACTGCAGAAGCCTGAACTGACACTTGACTTTTGCTCTGTTTGCTCTTGTCAGTTCTGCTTTTTATCAAAAAAACAAATGTTTTGAAAAGAATTTTGACAATTATCAATATAGTGAATAAATGAAAGAATGTCAGGCCCAGTATTGCCTCCTATTCCCGCTCCACTAAAGGGTATTCAACATTATTTAAAAATTGCCACAGAACATGATCAACGAGATCCTGTTGTTAGTTATTGGTGTAAGTAGAGGTTATGTTTACTTGAAAGTCATAATTTTACGCATTTTCTTTTTTTTTTACTTTGTTTTTATATTTTTAATTTTGTGAACGAAAAATACGTAGGTCGTTTGTATGCACTGCAAACTGGATTGAAACTGTCGACAAAAACCAGCGAGGAAACGAATTTTCTGATGAAATTAATGGATTGGTTGGAGAGTACAAAGAAATCTTTACATGATAACGAAGCGATTACAAATAATGTTGCTGCACAGGCTCATTTGGAAAATTGGGCTTTAAAATTATTCTTGTACGCTGATAAAAATGATCGTGAATCAAATTTTGGGAAGAGTGTTATTCAAAGTTTCTACACTGCCGGTCTTTTGTATGATGTGATTACGACTTTTGGAGATTTATCCGAGGAGGCTGTACAAAATAGAAAATATGCAAAGTGGAAGGCTGCTTATATTCATAATTGTTTGAAAAATGGAGAAACGCCTGTCGCTGGTCCTTTGAAGGATAATGACGAGGAAGATGACACTGGCTCTCAGTCGGGTAGAAATTTTCTTTTTTTTCTAAATACATTTAACATTTTTCATATTTTTTAATTTGGAAAATTTTTTATCTTTATTTACACTTCATCTCATTTTGCACTTGGTTTAATTTTTGCAGGACTTTTAATGGTTTATTTATTATTTTAAAGCGATTTTTAAGCACTGGATCATTAAGTACTGTAATAAATTGTTAAAAGTCTTGTTGAATTTCTAAATATACTTTATTTACATTTTTATACGATTTACATTTTTATAAACTTGGAAAATACGAGTGTGATAGAAATTATAATGATAATTTTTACTTTTTGTCTCAATTTTGTACACAGTTGACAATTTAATCTCCATCGACGATAATGAAACAGGTGATTGTTAAATAATTTATTTTCTGTCAATTTTAATAAGGTTTATCAGGATTGCCACATAGGTCAAGGAAATCAGAGGAAAGTCAGGGATTTTTATTAAAAGTACTGAAAAAAATTGAATTTTTAGAATTCATAAAAAAAAATTGAATTTTGGTTTCAATTTTATTTAATTATGTTCAAAAATATTTTAAAATTCTCATCGAAATTTCAATTTTCATTATAAATAACAACATTCTTCTCCAAATTTTCAAAAATTATTATGATTATGATGATTTTTTAAATTTTTAAATAAAATTCTTCATAAGAATTTAATTATTTTTAATACAACTTTAATTAATTCTCTTAAAAGAATTTAATTATTTTCAAGAATTTTAATATAATTTTTCGCAGAAATTAAATTATTTTCAAAAAGGTTAATTAATTTCCTGGTAGATATTCAATTGTCTTCATAAATAATAAAATTCTTCGGATAAATTCATTTATTTCCAACATAATTGTAATGAAATTCTTCATAAAAATTTAAATATTATTATAAATAATAGAATTCTTCGCAAGAATTCGATTATTTTTAATTCAATTTTCAATCATATTGCTACATAATTAAATTATGCTAAATTCAATTTTAGTTAATTTCCACAAAAAATATATTTACTATCAACAATATTAATTAATTTATTCAAATGTAAAATAATTGAAAATGTTTAAAAACTAGTTTTCATTGAAAATATTTTTAGGATTTAAATAATTAATCAACGTCAATTAATAACAAAATTGATTTTTTGTGGCAGCCCTGTTAATAACCGTTTAATTGATTGTTGACCTAAAATATACTACTTCATAATAATTATTTAAAAATTTTTACATAGAAAATCAAAACATTGAACCTGATCAAAATTCTGAAGAAAATAATGAAAACCAAGGTAACGTTTTCAAAAGTTTTCAGCTATCTTTAGTTTTCTACTAAGAATAACATAATTTAAATTAATATAATTAATAACAAGTATAAATATTTATTAATACTTATAATTCATTAAATTAGTTATCTTAAAATTCATTTGCTACTACAATAAGAAAATTAATTTTAATTTATAGAAGAAGAAAATACTGGAGATAAAGAACCCGATGAAGGTAAAAGAAATTGATTGGAATACACTAATTGTTTTAGAAAATAGTCTAAAATTTCACTGAAATTGTAGAATAATTTCCAAAAAGTAAAGTAGTAAAAATAATTTACAAATTACCTGTTGTAAAATTTAGTATTAAATAATTTATTTAAAAATACAATCGTAATTAGAAAATTATTAAAAAAAACTGTAAAATTTAATTATTTAACTATTTATTTAATTTTGTTTAACTATTAATGCAGCTGAAGAAAATCAAAAAGATGAATCTGAGGAAGGTAATTGAATGTAATTAAGATATTTGCAAACATAATATTTAAAATTCATGTAAAATTAATTTTTTTACAGTTGCTGATGAACCAAATGAGGAAGGTAGTTTATTTTCGATAACTTAATGAATTACATTACATAATATCATAATAATTAATCTATTATCATGATAATTATGATTCATGTACGCTTTTTTACATAAGTTCTTTTATATAAGTGCTTCTTTGTATAAGTTACTATTTACTAATTATTATTTAATTATCTTTCTGAATCAATACAATTTTTACCAATTCAGAAAAATAATTTCCTGCAAAATGAGATGACAGTTTTAAACAAATTGCTTTTTTTACATGATGCTTAAAAATATACAGCGCATTTTTATACAATTTTTTCTACATTTTTCTATGTAAAGTAAATTAATGATGAAAAATGTAAATCTAAATCTAAAAATTAATTTTAAAACACTATTTTTGTTTCAGATCAAGGATTATCGAGTCCACCGCCTAGTACAGATGCATTTGGATTTCCTTCAGTTCCAAGTAGTTCTAGTCCGAATATTCCACCACCGAAGCCATTGAATATTCCATCAGAAAATGAAAATTTCATTCCAATTGAACCGAATCCCTACAATCCAGCTCCTACGCCGACGAATCCAAATAATGGACAACAAAACTTTAATAACTTAAAAACTGCGGGTGAGTTTTGCAAAATTAATTTTATTTTTAAACCGAAACATTTTTTTAGACTTAATTTTGTAGATAAATTGTTTTTTAATATTAAAATTTACAGAAATATTCTTTTGAAAGATCACTATATTAATCAGAGTATTCGATTTTGAATGTATTGTATAAAATTAAAATTTCCAAGTTTACAATTCTTTAAAAATTTCTCAATAAATGGTTTTTTATGAAATAAAGCAAAAAAAAAAATTAAAATACAATTGCCTTGAACAAAAAAGAAGTGCAAGCCTCGGATTGTATGAAATACAATAAATAAATACTGTTTTGAAAAAAATACTGTTTTGGAGGCGAAAAAAATAATAAGTATAAAAGTTTTAATAAAGTGCTTCGCGAAAATTCAGTTATTTAAAAAAAATGTAATAAACTCTTGTTAAAAAATCAATTTTTTGCGTAAAGAA